>JAOANR010000006.1:40492509-40659971 GCA_030278955.1 Hygrophila difformis | reverse complement strand
ATTGTATCACAATATTTAATGGGATGTACTTTATAAGTCACAACACTTTATAGTATAGACACATCACTACATCATCTGCACCCAACCGGTTGTACCATAACTTTATTATTATTATTATTATTTGCAAAGCCGAAGCCGGAAAAGAAAGTATAAAAAAAGGAAAAAAAAAACAAAGAGCAACAAGAAGAGCAAGAAACTAACAGATCTAATAAAATATAAACAGATTCTTAAAATAAAATATATCCGTATCAATTTAGAAATAATATCTTTGTCACCAGATCTAATAAATAAATCCATAACATATGGGTTTCATGTACCAAATTTCAACGCAGCCCACCCAATAAAGTCTGTCAATGCATTACCAACCATCACGGGAAGGCCCCCTCTCAACATTTCTGCTCCTGCAGATTCTGTACTCTATCCGGTCCCCTAATTCCCTATTCTATTGGCATTTGGTTTTCCTCAAAGAAACAAAATTTTACCACCGTGAGTCCCAAGGAGCCGTTATTAGTAATAATTGAATCATCATGGCAAGAAATTTTTAAAGCAAGAATGAATGAGATAAACAAGACAGAGACTCCTTTAAATGTAGACAAGTTTGAGGAGGTCAGATCATTTTAACTGAGACTGAGAGTCATGAACCAACCACCAAATTAATTAGGAATCTCCAAGACTTGAACATGAACAAGTTAATTCAACTTCATAGGAGTATATAGCTTGAAGGAAAGACAGATCAACACTACTGATTCTATAATTCGTCATATCCAAGACAGTGTCCTCGATCAAACCTTGCTCCGATCCAACACCAAAATACATCAAGAGCAGATAAATGACAATGATCACATATAAAATTCTCTCGGCAATAAATCTTCAGTAACGAAAGAAAGGCCGCTCAAAACCTTCCACATTGTCATAACACATACATTTTCTCAAGCATCTTTTAGAGTAGAAAATTTCCCAACTGGAAGAAATATATCCCCTGACCCAAACACACAACAATTTTGAAAACTTTTGGGCATTTTAAAACATAAATAAACACTAATAAATCAGACAAATTGTAATTTTACCAAAAAGCATGAAAAACAAACTCGTGTAGTCAGCGTAAGTTAAACTCATTCAGGGTCACGTGAGAGCATCAACTACAAAATACCATGAATATTTATATGCAAGTGTCACTTGATTTCTTCCGAGCATCATATCCTCACATATTTGATCGGAAAAAATAAAATGAAATAACAATAATAATAATCAAAAACAAACAAACAAACATAACCTCTCTTGGCTCATTTGCAAATCCATACATGATCCCGAAGGAGCAAAATCTGATATAGTCACAATCATATAATCTCTTTAAAAGCATTTTTGCATGAGAAGAGCTTCATAATGAAGACATGTCTCAAACTAATGTCGCCACTAAACAAGCTTTGATACTTGCAAAGGCATTATTTTATTGCTACTTGTTCTCAAGACCAAAGTAAAGAAGCAACCAGAAAACATAAAAGTAGAGAGATCAGTCTTGATGCATATTGCAGCCAATGGAGATTTCTAAATCGAAATTCAGTATAGATGAATGAACACGGTTGATGGTTTCAATCAAGTGCTGCTTTGTTTGGTCTTCATGGCTGCACCCGGAAGCAAATAACAACTTTATTAGGATACGCCTCTAAGCACTATCATAACAAATCATGTTAGTATTATGACCATTTGTTTTCGAGTAACTAGCAGAGTAGTGAAGTACCGGATGCTGGAAATCTGAATCAATCGCCCATATTCAGTTCTTTCCACGGCTTTTGTTGAAAGAGTGGCGTGACAACAGCCTCCGATTAGCAGCAGGGTGATCATCCTGCAAGCAAAGTAATATGGGGTTCAGTGCTTCAATGTTGTCAACTTCTCATGCTATAGATTATGACAGAGAGAATGTAACAAGCACATTTTCTTAAGACAAATAATAAAATATACAACATTTTAGATAATAAAGTATCTAGATCTCCCAAACAATCTCTCAAAGGTAAACAAGTTAGTAAGTATGAAAATAATGGAACGGCGGCAGGTTCATGGTGTTCAAAACGAATGATAAGCTAACAAATGAAAATAGGAATAATTATTCCTTCATTCCATTTCTGTGTCTAGTACCACATATGAAAGGAATGGATACATATGAATAAACCAAAATTAGCATTATAAAATTTTATGTTTTGTTATTATAATTATATTTCTAATAAATAAGTTTAATACCATTTCGTAAAATCACATCTCATTTATATTACCAATATCACTTTAAAAACTATATTGGATCACCATGTGAATATGAAATACCTTGGAAATGATAACACTTCTTTCAATAACTGAACCAACAATAGAATAAGGAATTAGATTAGGATTACCTGTTCCATTTGCATTCTAATCCCACAGACCAACAAAGCCATAAGAGTACCAATGTAGCTGAGTAGCTCTACATGGCCACTTGGCTCGTGTTTATAATATTAAATCACAACCTCTTGCCTTTTGTTAAAAAATATTCTCAATTACATTTAAGCATAAATCTCATTTAATAATTTATTCCCAATTCTTTCGACATCTTTCCCCTCAACTTTAAATAGGAATTTGTTATCCGCCCCGGCTTTCCAAAAAAAACATAGGAATTGAGAAATCTCTGTGTAACACCCATCCTACTAGAACATGTACAGGTTATCCAGTTCATCATATTTTCGTAAATTGACACAACCCACTTTACCATTGATTCAGTTCTTTATTATGTCAACACATCCACCTTAATGTTCTTATTTCAGCTATCAGCCTATCACCAATTTTTAGTTCACATTTGAATTTAGTATTGCAGCATTGACTTCAGCAAGACTTCTAGTTACAGTTAACCCAGAAACTATTCCACCAAATCACATTTTTACAAAGGGTGTGAATCATCCTTCTCTATTTGTTATAACTCATAACATTCATAAATCATGTAGTACAATATCTTAATTAACTTCATCAATTCTCCAATTTTCTTCAATTACAGTCAGGAAATACTCAAAACATTTAGATACTTCTAATTTTTTGACCAGCTATCTGCAAATTTATTGTTATCACTATTATATGATGTGACACTCCATAGTCCATATACTTCATCCTTCACCTGCTCAAGTAAAGCCTTTTGATTGTGATGTTTTCCTCCGAGTTTCTAATCTAGCATTAACATTGACTCCATTTTGTCAATCAAAAGATGTGCTCTATAAATAACATTCCTGTGATGCAATTTTATAGGTGTGCGCACAAAGCAAATATTTGTGAAACCCTACAGTCTTTGGGACATCCCCTAATATTCCTTGGCTGTCCTTGCACATACTATACCCAAGTACACATTAAATTCTATCTTTCCTAATTCCTAGTTCCTACATTACATTTTGACAACTCTTTTGTATAGTTTTCAAAGTCTTCCAATATAAATTTTATTTTTTCCATAAACAATGTTCATACAAGTGAGTTTCTAGTTGAATTCAGTACTTATAAAGGAAACTTATGCAACAAAAGACACTTTAGGCCATTCCATTCACCAAATGTATCAATCAGCTGTAAGAGAAGAAGAGGAAGACAATTGTAAAAGCAGTGACAAATAGATAAAGAGTTTTTCCCAACCTTATACATGGAAGCTGCAGATTCAGATTCCACTGTCTGTACCGGTACTTGCCCTTGTGATTGGAATGCATCCAAAGCATCTAATGTCAGCTGCCACCCACAAAGCGCAACTGCCCCAGGACTGGAACCAGACCCACTGCTACTAGTGCAGCCAGCAGCAGCAACATTTCCATTCACCCAAGGACAGAAAGGATTATGATGCTTGATTGGATCAAATTCAGCTGATTCCTCATAGTTGCTTCCAGCATTGGGAGGCCCTAAAAATGTTCCAAATACAAATCCCATTACCTGATTACAAGAAATAAGCAAAGGGGAAAAATGGTCCAATACCAATGAAGGAAATGATTCTCATTAGAAGCTATTTTAACACAGAATTCAACAATGTAGCCAATTCAAACGCCTATCATGAAGCTCATATTTGATACCAAAATATTGCAAAATGAATTCATGACTGGAACCCATTCTCTATACCAGTTCAACTTGGGTGTGCTAAATTCTCAAGAAGGAATTAGCAACTTAAAATACTCCCTCCGTTTTTATGAACATGGCACGTTTCACTTTTGGATACTATCCATTGTTTAACTTTGACTCTCAAATTTTTATCATAATTATACAAGAAAAAACGTAGTCAAGACTCAAGAGGGATCTTGGTTGATTTGTCTTATCTTATAATTTTAGAATATCAAATTTTTTAAATTTTTACTTTTACACAGTTTAAATTATTATTCGTTAAACATAAACTTCCTCTGTTCTTTAAAACATGTCACGGAGGAGGATTTGTCAATGTTCATTGAGTAACTTTGATCAAATTTTTTAGAACAATTAAATAAGAAAAATATAGTTAAGTAAGATCTTGTTGGATTCGTCTAATTACGTAGTTTTAGAATATCGATTTTTTTTTTTTTTAATTCACCGAGAATGTATCTATTGATAAGAGACATCTGCCCAACACCTAAAGCCAGGACCAACTTAGATACTATCCTAAAGGAGAATAGTTGAGTTATTAAGGATTGAAAGTGTATCTCGGATTGCGTGAAATGCAGAAATGTGACTAGTATTATAGAACCAGTATATTGGATTGCGTGTCTGAGGGGGATGTGGAGGCAAAAAAAAAGGGAGTATACCAGAGAGTAGAAGCACAAATCATAATTTCAACAGCAACAGTAAAGCTGATATAGAAAAGCATCACTCATTACCTGCAGCATTTGCAACTTTATAGCCTGATTCCACATATCCACACTCATCAGTGGTTGGGTCCTTGGCCGTCTGAGTTACTTCTTCCTTGGATGCTTCAAAGCCAGAACATAAAATGGCATTGCAAGACAGGGAAGGATGGGCACTGTTCTCATAGGAGGCTGCTTGCATGTTACTTGTCTTTTCACCACTTTCAACAGACTCTGCTTTAGTTGAGCCCATAATTTTTGAGCCACTATCAGCTCTTATTGCTGATCGAGACATCAGATCTTGACTATCACCTTGAGGATCCTCTCTATCCATTTCTTCGGGAACGAATTCACCCATTAATCCAGGGTCTGATGCAAATTCACCTGTTTGACCCTGGTTGTCAGTTATTTCAGCAATAGGTTCTACATCACCAATAACACTGTCTGCTCTATAAATGGAAGCATCAGTTCCATGAATTTCAGCTTCATGGCTGGCACCCATGCCAACACTTCCTCCGCTAATTCCAAAGCTGGGAACACCCCTCCCATGGGCTGTAGCAGTATCAGTGTTAACTACTTCTTCTTCATTTGTACTACTAACACCCATTTCACCAGCACTCCTCAGAGCAGCTGGACAAGTACTCTGTTGTGCTTGAGTGCTGTAGTTCAATTCTGAGGTCTCATTTTGGTCCGTGTTCTTGACTGTTGATGTAGAAGGCAACTGAATGTCATCAAAATCTCCAGGATAGTTTTCAACACTTTCCATTGAATCACTATCTGCATTATGACAGATGGTGTCCATTGCAATGACAGAGGAAACATGCGTTGAATCTCTGGTTGATGGATTACCAGTAACTTGTTCATAGCGGTCAAAATCATCTTTGTAAGCATCAATTCCTATATCAAAACCAAATGACCGGCTAGGGCCAGCACCTGAAGAATCTTTTCCATACGGCGAACGATGGCGTTCAACTCTGGAGTCACGGGCACGTTTCGAAGGACCAGCAGAGTAATGTCCACCACCATCGACTTCATCACCATCACGATCAATGACAGTTCCTTCGACACTGTCTGCTGGTTGGAGCAATAACTGGGGCCTATCTACTGTGCTTCCACCTTCATCTAAATTCCTTTTCCGGGAACTAGGACCATGTGATTCAAATGAAGCTGCACGATCTCCAATCTCACTGCTGGCAGGCTGCCCAATCAACATATCCCTTCCTCTTTGGACATCTTGGAACTGTTCAGATGTAGCATTCATAGGCAGACGTGACGAAGACAATCCAGCTGACATAGTAAGATTCAAATCCATCCCCACATTTGACATTGATTTTCCTTCGCCAGTTGCAACTTCATCATTGTACTCTGTCTGATCCTTCTCCAACCCATCTACACCAACCCACCCACCGATGGCACTAGCTGCACTGGCTCCACGTGTCAACACCATCTTTTTGCTAGTTTCTGGGGCATCAGTGCTATTTGGAACATAACTGCTAGAGCGTGTGACAGTCACAAAATCCCAAATTCTCACTGTTGCACCACATAAGCTACAATCCAACAATGGTGATGCAGATATACTTTTTGAGTTTGTACCTGTAGTTTCCTTGGTACCATAAACATTTTTTGTGGAAGAGGATACAGCTTTCTTGCCACGGCTCGGATCTCGGGGTGGAGCACCATGTTTTGAAGGACCAACTGAACATCCATTCCTTGCTGATTGAGCTGAATGCTCTTCACAATCCTGAACATTTGGAAGCCATCTAGGCTCCCATCCACAAAGGCTTATCAGCTTCTGTGACTGCAAAAAAATAAAAAATAAAATAAAATAAAAGTAAAAAACCAGTCAAATTTGAAAATAGACACATCACACAATATTATAAGAACATATAAAACTTAAGAGATCATGAACAGTACACGAGAATATATGAAAAATATGTCCTCTCTGGAGTTCTCTTGGCCTAACAAAATTTCAAGCTTAACACCAGATTCATTCCGTGCAAACACAGACTGGGCCAGCAGCCGATCAATTTCTAGACCCCTTGAAACTCGAATTTGCTCAATAGCAGATGTTGCAACAGAAGGAAGGCATGAAAACTGGAGCAATCCATCACATCTATCCTTGTATCCACCAACAAGCGCTGACGGAGGAGTCGGTGGGAACTGCACCAGACTTTCAGCACAGCAGTTTCCCATCCATGGGCAGTTATGTCTATGCCCTTCATCAAGTCTCTTTGCAAAGTCATCTCCAGCACCATCAGCTACCACAGTAAATTAATACAAAGAACAGAAAATGATTAATCAACACTAACCAAAGAAAGGTCTGTCTCTAACAGAACAATGCAGAAAAAGTTGAATTAATCGTTGCAAGAAGGTATAAACAACAAAGAACATAACTGCAACAAGTTAATTGGCGTGGATGGTAAGCTTCAAGATTATTTTTTAAAACAAAGAAATTTAGTAAAGGTAAGTTACCAATACAAAAGCTATTCACCACAGCAACCCGTTTACTCATTCACCATGAAGCTACTCAATAGCCAAAGAATTTGCCAGACCACTAGGATTTGATTATTCTCTTTTTGTTTCAATTTCATTGTTCATTTTACCAATTCGAACTTCGTCTCAGTGGCTTCGATATCCTAAAGCTCAACCTTAGAAGAATATAATTGCTCTAGTTCGAGCCTTAGTGCGAGGTGCTTGCTATCTACTTTGCGAGCCTTCACTGCCTCGTTCAAGGTATTGGAGGTCACTGACAATTAGTTCAAAGAATCCAATGTGAGGTCTATGCCCGTCCTTGTATTGTGCTATTCGAATGATTATAGGTTCAAACACAAAAGCCCACAAGCCGAGCTTAACTGGTTAGTGATGCTCGAGAGACCTACAACCACTTCTGTTGTGTTGGTGGAGCATCGGATTTAAATACGAATGCTTTTGGGGCAACTATATACGTGGACCCTTATTCTAGCTATGAATAGAATCTCTAGGTTTTGATCAACTAAGAAGTACTCACTACTTTCTTTTGGGCTATAAGTAGAGAAAAGAAAATTTACTGGTTGGTGCAATGTCTGCTAAAATGATGCTGAAAGGATTTATTTGACTTAGCAGCCTTAGCTTTAGACTAGCCCTTCTGGAAAGAGATTCAATAGCCCTATATAATCAGTAAGAATTTTCAAAGCCAAGAAATCACCCCTCACGTGCGAAATTATATTGGCTTTTCCGAATATTCCCTTTTAGTAGTTGCTAAAAAGATTGCCATGCGACTTACCTGCCATGAACTAGAGGAGGGGTCTTACATACTTATATATAAGGTTAGTGAATAGGATTTAAAGGAAATAGAGAAATGGGGTATTATATTAGTAGAGAGGGCAAGAATATATTTATTTTCTAAATGATGGGAAGGGGAAACATAACAGAAAGGGGAAAAAAAAAAGGCAAATGTATCAACTGACCAAAGAGGAAAATGTATCAACTTAAAAAACGGAGGTAGTGATTGTGCTTTCTAAAATAACAAAAATCTTTTGAAACTTAAAACATATTCTCCCTTTTCTGGCCAGCAACATAATGCACCAACTCCATATGTTGAGGATAATTATGTATCATGCATCATCAAACCTTTGACACAATAATAGCACATGAAACCCAGAATTTATGAAAAATTTCTAGTTGAGTGGTAGCTTCAATGGTTGTAGTGTTCACAGATCATATCTTTAATGTAAGATTTTGAGCTTCAAGATAACGTACATACAAGAGGCAATGTGGAGGGACTTTGCTACCAGGAAATATCATACAGCTTGATGCAAACCAAGTCAAGCAACCTAAAAGAAATTAAATAGCTAAGGCTAAAATCCTTATAGAAAACATGGTTCCATGGCATTGGTTCTTCCAAGTTCAGTTAATTGTAGCAGCTCTAGTCAGAAATGCTGTTTGGAGCAATCGTATAAACTGATACAGTGGAATAGAACTCCAGTCAAAACAGTACTGGTTATACATGACACAGATTTCTCCATCATGATACTTAAAAGTACGTGGGAATGTGCATTTCTAGTTAAAGATACACCACATTCCACCACAACCAATTAGCCTCTCCACAAAAGCCTCTTTGAATGCAATTTTTCCAACTTGGTAATAAAATTCAGTGGGAAAGGCATGCTGGATATGGTAGCTCTACAACATTGAGGGCCAACCTTTATGAGCATGGAACAATAGAGATCAAAACATTATGAATTTCACAAGGTAATGTACAATGAAAAACGAGATAAACTTCACACAAATTAAAATACCAGTTTGGAAAGAGATAGAATATCGAGTCTCAGTAATTATAGCATAGAAACATGCCAAGCTTAAGAATCCTAACAATGGGCAGTATTACAGTAGGGTACTGAAGAAACTCAGAATAATTATAGAATTCAACAACTTTGTCATCAAGAATTATGATATAAATAAAAGAGTAGTTTAAACTTCTTCAATATCTCCCCTTAACTCCAACAATAAAAATTAAGATACTAATCATAGGCATAAATTAGAGAAATCGCAGCAGGAGGATCCAGATGACCTTACATCAACAAACTAACATCATAATTCACCCTTTTACCTTCAGAAGCAGTCACAGTCGCAGGTGAATCAAACTTCAAAACTTCTCCACAAGATTCACATTCAATTGTGTCAACATCCACATTAACCCAACCCCTTCTGGCACAGGCAAGCGAATTTGCAGCCTAAATTATAATTGCACCAAAAACAATAAGCATGAAAGCCAACACTTTCATTCATAGTTAAGCCTAACCAATGAAGTCAAAGAACAAAAAATGTTTTAAATGAAAATTAAACGTTGAACATCAGGAAGCTACAATAGAAATATCATAAAAGTCAATACCTTATGATAAGATTTACATGGTAGAATTAACGCAATCATACTCCACACACCATTCAAACAAAGATTAATAGTTCCACATATATGGGGAATCCCACAGTTTTATTGACAAATAATTGTTAGAATTATCTGGTGAAGACACAACTTCTCAATACAAGCACACAAAGCTATCACTAGAAGAGGACAGTGCAGAAAAACACCATGATTTGAAGACATAATAGAAGTGGCAGACTTACAATAAAAGTTCAAATACTATAAAATAAAAAAAATAAAAATATATATATATAAAAAAATAAAAATAAAAGAGAGGTCCAGGGCTTGCTTCCTCTAAGCTACTAACCTACACTAATACACTACTAAATTTAATTATTTTTAATTTTAACTTCATGTGTGTCCAATCACAATATTATTGGTTACCTAATGGCTAATGCAATTGTTAGCTCCCAAAATAACACTCCCTCTGTCCAATTTATATTGGCATGTATGTCTTATTTGGTCGTCCAGCCTACCTTGTCTCGTTTTCTTTTTTTGGTAAAATTTATCCACTTAATACTACCTTTGTTTTTTAAAGAAAAAAGAATTGCATTTCAACATGTTATGCAATCCAAAGCACATTTTTAACAATTAATAACTCAAATTGTGTAAAGTAAATATAATAAAAGGTCGATTTTATTAAACTACGTAAGAATCCAACAACGCCTCTCTTGACCATGTTTTTTCTTTTATAAATGTGATAAAAAGTGTGGTCCAAGTTGAACACAATGCCAATAATTTTTTTAGTTGATAACCTAAGTTTCCATTACACTCTATTGAAGCAAGTTTTTAAATAAATCTCAACAAAATAACCTCACTTGTTCAAATCCCTTTAATGTCATTCATAGCAAAAATACTTTAATTAAATCAAAAATAGTAAAATACTGCCAAAAAGCTATCCAAAAGGCATAAATTATTCAAGAAAAGACGTCAAGATTAAAAACCATGATCAACCTCCATAACTCAAGCAACTTCTGCCAAGATGAGATCAATAGACTCGAGAATTCATAACTCAACATTCACGGGTTATAGAGAGATTTTATATAGGCCCTAATAATCAAACACTAATTTCTTATGTACTTATGAATGAAACTTTATATAAATTTAAATTTAGTATAACAAATAGGGTAGGTGGTATTCAAACCAAGAGGTTGATCCGTGTAGGGTGTGCAAGGGTCCAAACCGGAGTTTCAAAACTTCAAATTCAGAATTTTACAGAATTACGAATATAAAAACTCAATCCTATTTTCAGTGTCAAATTCAATTTCAATATCTTTCAGAATTCGGTGATTTCATTGTTTTAAAAAAAATATTTTTGTCCTTCAAATTGTTTCTACTTTTATTTTTTAAAATTTTGAATTCAACAGGTATTAATAATTAATGTAGAAGACTGATGTATTTTCACATTGAATATAATAATGGAGCACTTCGTTTATAGAGTGCCAGTACAATAGTTAAAGTAGAAACAAAATCGAACCCAATCAAGATAATAGGGAAACAAATCATTATTGAATTTATTTTCTGAAATTAAATCAATTTCATTGAATTTGAAACTGGTATCCAAATTGAGTTCCAAATTCAATTCTTTGAATTATTTCTTTGTAAATTCTAGTAGTGTGCAAAACCCTTCACAATATTTCTATCACGGTCATTTAATTTGTTTCAAATCCTTGTACCCAAAGCAACACAAGGTTTGGTTTGCAGATAAATTTAGCCAGTATTATCTGGCAGGGAAAGTATGAATATATGCAGAATAAATGACTAACTGAAATTAAAGTGAAGAGAAACATATACTATGTACATCAAAAAAATAGCTAGCCAACTCCACACCTTGGGCTTTCCAATCCAATTTGCAGGTACAAATGTTGACAGACGCCTCAACAAATCCCCTCTTTCCCAGGGCCTGCAGGAAGGCTGGGAAGATCCAAGAACAGAACCACCAGCACTAGTACTCAATGATGTGTTCATGGGCTGTGAACCAATCCGAGATAGCGATCCCCCTTTCAAATTCTGCCCTAGACCAAACCACTCTGTGCTGCCAGCATTTGCAGGAACAGCAGGGGATGATGCCCCAGCAGAACTAATGAAAATCATAGTTTAAAAAAAAAAGTGAGTAAGTGAAATAAATTACTCTTATTACAGTCACTCCCCGTAGCTACATAAGACACTTGTTGCCCAAAATAGAAGCAATTTTCTAAATATGCATAACATAACTAGATGACTAACTGTAATACCCTACATTCAAAATGCAAGGCATCATAAAGCAACTTGTCATTCACTGCATCCCAGATAAAATATCTGCGCACTCCACAAAGTCATGCAGTTCTTGACAATAGAGACAATACCCACCAACTTCCAAGATAATTAAAGCAGCGGCACAAATTTCCAATGTTTAGGACAAGCTGACAAAGTCAGACAACTGTACCCAACACGCCAAACTCAAATTCAAATCACCGTAATCATACAGAAACAGCAAAAATATTAAATCTCTGCGAGATCCATTACGCAATAAAACATAAATATTTGTTAAACCCAGAAGCAATATTCGATTGCTCTGCACATCAAGCCTCAGTTCAAATACAAAGGAAGAACCCCAATTCAATGCGTGCCCTAATTTCAGCTCACTATTACACAAATGAAAATTGCATCACGGTAAGAAAGCAAAATCATAACCAACATGTTCCAACTAAAGATTCCGTCAAATTCTAGGGATTGGCGAAATGCATACTCAACAAGCAATTCCAATTGAAGAAAAAAAATATATGGGGAAATCGAAATTGAGGGGAAAATTCAAGCTGGGGAGGGAAGTAGGGTTTCACCTGGCGGCAGGAGTGAGGATGGGAGGTGGGGAAGAAGACCCGGGATGCCGTAGCGGGTCTCCGGAGGAACTAATAGCTTCGTCCTTCATTGCATCCCCTGTCTCTCTCTTTCGAACTGAGTGCGTGCTGCGTCTCTCTCACTATATGTATATATCTATCATACGTGTGTATGGCTGTATGCATATTGAACTCTTGCGCACCTTAGTAGGAGTATTTCAATTTTCAATTAGACTATGCAACCATACAATCATCCGACCATCTTATTATTTAATTAATTTCTCTCCCCCAACTCATGAATATCTATCTCAATCCAACCATCCCAATTTTACATACTTTATTACTAAACACCCAATCATTCAACCACAATATTATATATAATTATTTTAATTTATACAATTTTAAATTATATTGAAATATTAAAAAAAATAATGTATCAAAAATATAAATATTTTATCTTACTTATAAAGAATAAAAAATCTAAAATTTTAATATCTTTTTTATTTATTTTTATTTTCTAGAAATTTTTAAATGAGTTAAATATATCAAAATTGATATATTATCTATTTAATAAAAATATAGCAAAAGTGGTCTCTATTTGTAGCGAATGAAAAATTATAAAATTTGATATATTTTTTATTTATTTTAATTTTAAAATATAAAAGATATAATGATTTTAATAAGATTTGTTTAAAATTTTAGTTGACCAATGGGTACGAGACAAATGTCCCAATCCCATTGGCCAAGAAGGATGAGACCAAGTGGTCTCATATCTCATTTGGTCGACCACCCCATTGAGACCACATCCCATTTTTATTTCTTTTTTTTTTTCTGAATAATGATGTAACAGTTGGGTCTTGGTGGAGGAAGATCATGGTTGGAGGTAGTCTTAGGGCCATGGAAAAATACCGAATATATCATACCGTACATACCATACCAAAAAAATACAGAGAATACCGAAATTTTCGGTATACCATAATTTTCGGCACGGTATGATACCATTCGGTACGGTATGATGCCGTACCATAAGATTTCCGTACTGTAACGGTATTAATTTTTTGATACCGCGGTATACTATTACCGTACTGAACTTCGGTATATACCGCAGTATCGGTATATGTCGGTATGTACTGATTGTTCGGTATGTCGGTATACACTGCGATACCGGTATATACCGCAATACCGATGTACTGGTATGTAGCGAAAGTTCGGTATGTCATTATATACCGCAATATTGGTATGTAACGAATGTTCGGTATGTCGGTATATACCCCTAATACTGGTATGTCAGTATATATCGAAGGTTCGGTATAGCGGTATATACCGAACTTACCAAAATATCGGTATGACAACAATATGAAAATATTTCATACCGAAACTTTCGGTATATCAGTATACCGAAAGGTTTGGTACGACAATGGTATGAAATTTGCATATCATAAATTTTGGTACAATATACGGTCCGGTGAGGACTTAGCCCAAGTGGTTAACTCCATTGACTTCCAATCTGAAGTTAGAGGTTCGATTACCCACCGGCCCTCTATCCCTCCCCTTTATTCCCTTTGTAATTTGTGTGGCATGGGCTCCCACCACCCATTTCCTAGCCTGTGTATAGGCTGTTTAGTAAAAAAAAATTATTCATTAAATTGGGGATGAGGAGGACTTAGCCCAAGTGGTTAAGTCTCTTAACTTCCAATGAAAAGTTGGAGGTTCGATTCCCCACCGGCCCCTATCATTTCCTTTTATCCCCTTTGTAATTTGTATGGCATGTGCTCTCACCACCCCTTTCCTAGGCATTCAATGGCTCCTAAAAAAAAACTATTAATATAGTTAGTTTATTTCGACTTTTTAACATAGTAATATAAGATAAAATATAGTTAAATGAAATATTGTTAAATTCGTTTAATCACATAATTTTTAATATTAAATTTTTATATATTTTATTTTATAAAATTAAGATATTACATTAAAAAAATATTGGATTACGTGTGAAATATTAAAAAAACTTATGACGGAGAGAGTATATATTTTTTGAGGAGGAGTATATATTAAGTACTCCTATATTTTAAATATTTTTATAATGAAACTAAATAATTATTTAAAAGAAAATTTGACCCATTTTGGAATATTTTGTTCTACCCAGGTCGGAATACTTTAAAGAACTAGTATAAAATTTATTTATCTCCGACTTGGGCTCTGCAACAAAAGAATATTAGTATAAAATTTATTTATTATTTTTATTATACAGTTTTACTAAATAGTAAGAAATTGGGGATGGGAACTTATCGTATTAGTTAAGTTCATCGACTCCTAACCTATATGTTGGAGGTTCAATTCACCATCCGGCTCTTATCCCTCCCCTTTCTCCCCATTTGTAATTTATGTGTTATGGACTCCCACCACCATTTTCTTACATTGAATAGGCTATTCAGGGAAAAAAAAATGCTAGTTAAGGAATTTAGTAGTAATATAAAGTTTCTTTATCTTTGAGGTTCATTCGGGTTTTTACTAGGGATGATAATGGGTATATGTCAAAATAGAATGCATGTTTTGGTTGGGTCTTGATTATTATAAAATTAAGACCGCGGCTATTCATACTCCCATTTTTACTAACATTACCCCATTGCTAAGTATACCCACAAATTTAAAAATCATACCATATTCTACATACACCCCATACCAAAAGACATAGAACCCTTATAGAAAAATAGAAACAAATCCTAAACCCTAAATGCTTCATACACCCCACTCCTACACCCCATTCCCTTCCTCTCTCCCATTCGATCGAGACATAGAGAAGAAAGAGCATTTTCATACACCCGATCGAGAAGAAAGAGCAGCTTCATACACCTGTGCAAAACCGATCGAGATAGCAGCTTCAACCTAAGCAAGAAACAAGCACCATGGACAGATTCAAAAGTAAGTAATTTAGAGTAGTTAGGGTTCATTTGTTTACTTGACCCATTTGTTGGAATGTTAATTTGAAATGTTACAACACTTCCATTTAGGTCTAGTACTAGTACATTGATGTTTTTGGTATTTAAAATTGCATTTGGGTAGAGTTTTGAATGGCCAAGAGTGAGATGTTGGAGGTGGAAGATGGGCTCTTTACGGCATTGGTGTGCCGAACAGTAGGCGACGTGCCCGGTGTGAAGCGCCGCGCACCAGGGTTGGCGTGCGGCGCATTCGGCCGCACGCTACCGAGACCATGCGGCCGACTTGGCCGCACGGTCTCTATCCTGTTCAGCAGGAACAGGCGAACATGTCTGTTACCTTTTTCTTCTTCTCTTTCTCTTTCTCTATTATGCATGGTATTTATACTTTTAAATTTTACTTTAATTTCATATATATTACATTTTCATCGTAAACGGCCTACAGTATTGGCTCGAGCCGAATAGGTACGGCAGCGTAGAGATGATGGATATGCACCGATTCACCTGTATGACCATGAGGAGCCTGTTGTAGATCATGATGCACCTCCAGTCGAGGCTGTTTCGGATTTTGCACCTCCAGTTCATGATCCTCTTCCACTTGAGCCCGTTTAGGATTTTGCCACCGAGGAGCAAGTGGCCCACCGATCACCTGTTGTAGATCATGCTCCGCCTCCAGCCGAGCCCGTTCAGGATTTTGCCACCGAGGAGCTAGTGGCCCACTGCTCACCTGTTGTAGATCATGCTCCGCCTCCAGCCGAGCATGTTCAGGATGACGGTGATGACCATATCGCACCGCCTTTGCTCAGGCATTTTAGGTACCACGTTGCATATGATATATGGAATGGCCGTGAACGAGAGCCGCTCAAGATCGTTAGCCATGCCGTGAAGTTAACGACATGGGAGATTGAGAACGGGCACGAAAACAGACGATTCCGGCACTACATCAGGCGATGTGGTATTGACAAAATTAGACTTATCACTTTTAGGGCACCGAACAAGAACCTGATCGAGGCCTTCATCGAGAGATGGCATCCAGAGACTAACACATTCCATCTACCATTCGGCGAGATGAAAATCACGTTGGATGATGTGTTTTGTCTGATTGGTCTGCCGGTGACAGGGCGACCCGTTCTGTCCGGTTGCGGAGGTATTCTTACATTTAGTTTTGTATTAATTTCATGTTGTGTATGGTTCATTAACTAAAATTGAATGCCTATATTTTCTACTTCTAGGTGTATCTATGGGCCACGAGGATGTTGCAAATGTGCTTAGGTACCCCGTAGATCAGGTGAGAGCGGAGATGGTGAGGGTTAGGGGGGCCCAAGTTCCTTTGGAGTGGTTGAAAGAAACGTTTAAGACGGGTATGATATCGGAGGAACGCGACGTTGTGAGGAGGTCCGCAAGGGCCTACATTTTATATGTATTGGGGAGTGTCTTGTTTCCTAACAAGAGCGGGTTGCATGCCGATGTGAAGTGGCTGGAGTATCTGGATAGCATCAACGACGTTTCAGACTATGCTTGGGGAGCTGCAGTCCTTGCATACCTGTATAAGCAGCTCGGTGTGGCTGCCACAACAGAGACAAAGCAGGCGGTGGGATATTGGACATTGATGGAGGTGTGTAGTTTTCTAATCACATATTCTGAACAGATACATTCAATTAATGGCTTTTATTTAACGTTTGCCACAGACTTGGATATACGAGCAATTCCCTATGGTGGGCAGGCCACCCGAGGATCCCGATTTCACATGTCGCCGACCCATGTGCGTTAGGTGGACGCAAGAAGGGCATACCGTACAGACGGTCGACCGAAGACGTGCATGGCGGGACAGGTTGGACGAGCTCACAACGGACGAGGTATTTATTGTAATATACATATACATACGATAAATATTGTGTGGATTTATTTAACTAATAAACTAAAATGAAATGTAGGTGATATTCAATCCGTACACTGAGGTGCCGAGGGTTTTCCCGCGGCCGGAGTCCGCTCTTTATCATGGCTCTGTATCCGCTGGTGAGATTGTTGAGCCATACATGCCCGATCGTGTACTTCGACAGTTCTGGTATGTACAGACGATTCCACCTGCCCCGTTGGCGGAGCACTTAGACCGCGGCGCTAAGGAGACTCGGAACACAAGGCCGTACTGGCGGAGCTAGGGGAACAGTTCACGACATGGGATATACACGTCCTTCCCGATGTCCGATTGGGTCGACTGGCGGGGTACCCGCACGAGTGTTCCCCTTCATATATGGATTGGTATACTGCGCATTCACATCCCCGGGTTCAGAGACCGGTACAGCGACATCATCCTAGGCACCATGCACCTATCCGTGTAGACCACGCCAAGCGAGAGCACGAGGTTAGAGCATATCTGGGACAGTTTTTGGACGACGATGATCCGAGAGTTCGCGATATTCTCCATACTGTCTATGCGATGATGGGTGGTCGGGATGGGGCGGGACGAGATGATTGACTTTGTGCGCATGATGAACTTCAGTGTTTTGGGGGCGTTGATTTTGTTACTTAAATCGATGTTGTTTGATATTCGATGTTATTCACTTTTGATATTCGGGAACATTTGGATATTAATCTATGATAGCTTCAAGATGAATTTGTTTTGGATTTTGAATGTTATAAATTTTGAATGTTATAAATTTTGAATGTTTATGTTTGTGGATTTCTGTTGTTGTTTGATAGCAGTTGGACGATGCGCATTTTAGTGGCAAAAAATGAGAATTGGGTCAGGTCTGTTCGGCCAAATCGGCCGAACATTGAAAGAACCGCTCGGCACACTTTGCCGTGCGGCAAGCAACGCGCGCGGCGCCTTGCGTCGTGCGTATCATGCGGTGCACGACCACTTTGGTCGTACACCCTCAAGGTCGTGCGACTGTCATGGCCGCGCGGCACATGTCGCGTTCGGACGTATCGGCCGAACATACCTGTAGCATGAACAGTAAATTAAAAATACAAACTCCAATTTTCAGATTCAAATGCACTACCAAAGTTCAAATTCAACTACATAATCATATTTCTCATACAAACACAAACTAAAACATATCATTGTGAATTCTCATACATGATCACATAGCCCAATGAACTTTATCCAAATTCAATGGTTCCGGATCCAGGTCTACGGACTCGCCCATGCTCGGTCTAGAATAATCCGATAAATGATAGCCATCGAACCGATGTCTGAGCGTGTCACTCCAAGCAGTGGCATCCGGGGAGTGATACTCCGTCCACTGAGCAATGACGGCGCGGTAGAGGGCATTCATGGGCTAGGTATACCTTTGAACAAAAAACAACGCATTAATAAGAAATATGCATAAATGCTGAAAATGACCAAATAATTGACATAACAAATACTTACAGCAATGAAATGACAGCCATTCAGAAGGGCAATGCAAAAGGTCTGCTTTAGATCCCCGGAAGGTGTGAGCAGCGGCAGGTATGTGTTGTTCACATTGGCCGACAGAGCAGCAAGAGGTACATTGTACACTGTAGCAACAAGGTGGCCTATCTCAGGCAGACAGAACCAATGCTCACGGTCGGCTTTATCCTCATAGAAATACAACACATTGAGAATATACTCCACTCGGCCTTGCTCAAGAAACACCTTCTCGTACAATGTCTTATTGTGCTGTAAGTGATTCATCAAATCGGACCTGACACGAGTCCACGACTCCTCTGTCACTTTTAACAGCTCTGCAATGGCCCGAAATCCATAATGTCCATCTGCCTTCACATCCTTGATCCCAACTATTATGTTCTGAAATGATCTGGTGCATTAATGCACGCTGGCAGTGGACAATTACTTAAAGCACGCCCCCGACGGACCTGTAAAGGATAAATACGATGTCGTAGGTAACATAGCATGCTCGATATAGACATGTGGATGAAAAAAAAAAGATTACCCATACCTTGGGTTTCGGCGGTCGTCAGGCCGATGTAAAAAATGGAACTGCTGAGACCGGACCGGCATCGTAAATGATCTTAGAGACATCGGGGGAACAACTGTCCACTAGCTCAAATGCACTGGGATCCCTCTTTGTGGAACCCTTCTTCTTCGCTGACTTTGGTGGTCTCCCCCGAGGCCGGATCGGTACAGAAGGCTCATTCAATGAAGTGGTGCTGGGATTGACCAATTCATTGAACTTCCTCCACATCATTTTGTTACCCGCATCATCCAAAGCATTCCACTTGTCCGTTGCACTTCGGAACAGTTCATTAATATCCGGGATCACATCCTGTTTCACACCGTCCACAAAACGAGGTGTCCAATCCAGTTTCTTCCAATGGTCATCAATCTGATCAAGCGGTATAGGCATCTTTTTGGCAACGTATTCTGACAGCTCATGAGCACATGGCAGCCTGCAAGTAGTACGTAGAACGCATCCGATGAAATCGGCATCCATCACACCCTCGGGTAGATATTTAACCACGCCAACCATCATATCTAGTGCATATGCCGACACAAATCCTCGCAGCTCTTGAAAGATAATATTCCGGTACTTTTTGGATTGTCTATTCCGACTCCCTTCAAACGATTCTGTAATTGCTTGATGTGCATTCACCCACAACGTATTGATGGTCGCCCAACAAGTCTCAAAATTCCCCATAGAAGTTTGCAGCTGCCTTTTCAATACTGAATGGTGAATCTCCACTCTGCAACAATTTTAAATATGGGAAATGTATCAGTACACGATTAATAATATAGACTACTGGGACAGTTATAATCAAATTTATATTTAAAACAAACCGGCTTGTCGTAGTGTTCCCATAGTGCTTAATCTTGTTTGTGGAATAACCCACAAATTTCTCCCTCCAAGTTTCACACCATTGCTTAAGACAGTATTCAACGGCCGGTAATGCGTAGGCAAAATCATTGCACAGACGGTTCACTTGTTCTTTAAACATATCCTCGGAATTTGCCTCCATTACATTTTGCCACTGTCTGTAAAATAATTCCCATTTTTCCTTTGATTGCAGGTATTTCTTGCAATTTGCCACCACATTCTTGTTTATATGCCATCGACACAATAGTTGCGTGGCATCGGGAAATATTTTTTCAATTGCATTGATAAGCACCAACTCTCTGTCAGTCAAAATCACACTTGGCAAACTTTTTGAATCCATCAACGTAAGCAACATCTCAAGTGCCCACGTACAGTTATCCTCCTTCTCCGCCTCCAAATAGGCACAAGCAACAAAAAATGTCAAACCCGTAGAGGTAACACCCACTATCTCCAACAAGGGGAATTTAAATCGATTTGTTTTGTAGGTACAATCCATCAACAACACATGTGGAAACGCACGCAACAATTCAATGCTCTTCTTATGCGCAAAGAAAATATCTCGCACCTCACTAGTTGATTCATACCTGCAATGATTGTGGTGATAGCCATTCTCATCTAACTTTCCCAACACGTACTGCATTTGGGAATGTCCGGCTTTATCCTTCACACGGTGTTTCTTGCGGCTGTTGTATATTGTCTTCATTGATGACACATTCTTGGGGAAATTACCCTTTAGGTCTAAGTACAAGTCATTGGGCCTCACATTCAACAACGAACCTTTCACCACCAAATCCTCCTCATCGGGTGTCAAACGCTACATGTATGCATGTCCCTCGAAATAATTTGCAAGCCCATGATTATGGATTGCATGCATGACCACAACTTCCCATTCCCCACCAATGGTCACCTCTTGAGCTTTTAGTTCAAATGGGCACCCACATTTCTTTGATTGCCCTTCCCTCCGTCGGACAACCTTCCTTTGCCCATCTTCACATTCACCGGTACCTTCTTCATTTGGTAAGTTTGGATTCTTCATGCCTTTTCATTCACGGTACTCACCTCCGCGCTCACATTGAAAATAAACACAGGATTTCCTTGTGCCCATACCCGCATCTGACCTCTTAATAATAACCACCATGTGTTCCCTTTTCGCAGTGCCCTTTACCCAGTCTATGACAGCTTGTTTCGAAGGATAGTGAGCATGAGTCGTGAATATGTGAGTGTAGTTTTGGCCAACGACATCCGTGCTCAACTCATTTCCAATTGGATTCTCAATGGCTAGTGTAGCACTCCATTTCGTCTCAAGAGAAGGTGGTTTCTACAAGAAAAAGTATTGAAAGAGGAATGAGAACAAAATAAAAAAATAATCTGCCTTCAGGCCCTGGCGTAGTCGCCAGAACCAACGGATTAATTATTCCGATAATCCTCGATGGCCCAGTATCCAAACAAAGGGCCAAGAAATTTTCTGATGCATTGTATAAATTTTTCTTACAGGAAACAGACCATCTGGAGCCCCAGGAAGCCCAAAGACTGCAAATAATGATCCTGATAGATCAAGCCCGGACAAGCTCGGAATCCATTAACATGGATTCCCCATATCGGAATTAAATAAAGCTGGGAACAGGCCTCAGGATGCACAAGAAAGCCCAACAAGCATGAAGAGGCCCAAAACTCCATCACTTGGAAAATTTTCAAGAACTGATGCGGTCTACCCAATGCGGTCTACCCAATGTGGTCTAGACCGCATCAAGCCAAACTCGACAAACCGCATCAAGCCATTCCAGGAAGAGGAGTCCAAATCCAGCACATGCGGTCTAGTGCATGCGGTCTATGGGATGCGGTCTAAACCACATCACTTTAACCACATGCACCATTTTTGTGTTGAAGCAACCAAGACCAAGGATGCGATGCGGTCTCTCCGATGCGGTCTAAACCGCATCGCATGGCCTAGACCGCATCGCCCCAAAATGCAAAGGCAAATCCATATCAGAGATATGCGGTCAAAAGTCAACGGATGCGGTCTGACCAATGCGGTCTAAACCGCATCGCATCACTTAGACCGCATCAGCTCAAAATGTGAAGACGAGTCCGAATTGAAGACATGCGGTCAAGGCCAACGGATGCAGTTTGACCAATGCGGTCTAAACCGCATCGCATCGCCTATACTGCATCGCCCCAGAATACGGAAAAGACTTCATTTTCAATGCATTCGGTCTCTTTGTATCAATGTGGTCTAAACCGCATTACCTCATTAGACCACATCGATTGCCCTGACCGCATCACTTTTGTAATATTGGCTATTTTGTGCTCAATGAAGCTTTTCCATTTCTTTTTCTGGGCAACCCTTATGTTAGGATCCCCATTATGGTTTACCGAAAGTGCACGGTATCAAGCTTGCAGTATTTATTTATTTATCTGGATCGTTCACTAGAGAGTTATACGATAGAAGCATTTTAATAACATTATGAATCTTAGATTGTTATATATACTCTTTGGTTTGTGTTGAGTGATGATTATGTCTAAAAGTCTAAAACTCAAAAGTAAATGCAGTAAAGAAATTAAGCAGTAAAGAATCAATATAAAAGAACAATGTAAAGAAAGTATTAAAATGTTGAGTGGAATATAGTTTTGAGTTAAAGATGGACTAAGACAAATCAAACAAATAAAACTCCTACCTAAGTAATCATGCTTTACTAATTAAAGAAAATGAGTAGCTCAAAGAGGTGAAATAAGTCCTTTATCTAAATCTGTTCATTCTTCATGTCTTCGATCATTTTCCCAAGACGAGTACTTGTGATCTAGTATCATGACATTTTAAGCACTGAAATCATGAGATACATCGGTCAGACTTATCTCTTTGCATAAGCTTTCAGAAATATCACTTAATCTGTTTCTTCTGGATTCAGATTAAGCCATTGAATACTCAAGGTCACATCTAATCCATCTTATACTAGTCTGAACTTGTTGTTGTTCTCTTACTATCTTGACAAGAAAATCATCTTATACTACTTACTTGGATGTCCTCTACAAGAAATTAAAAAGCAAGAATTTAAATCTATCATCCAATGATAGTATAAAACTCAACTCTTCCTCAAGATAATTCCAACAAGTATTTATTAGAAATAATAATCCTGTAAGTATATTCAAGATGAAATTACTCAATTCATACAGATGCATTAGCTTGAGAATTCTCTGTAAACATATCTAAATACTCAGAATTGACTCAGGATTAATGAAATTCTGCAAGTCAATTAATCTCCTACCCATAGGGTATGATTGATAAACCATAAATTTATGACCCCTGGAAATTAACCCTTTTAGATTCTCATTAATTTTTAAGACAAAAGATGGTTTTTGAAACATCTTTCCCTTTTAAACGACAGGTACTAAGTGTCCAATTGTAGAACGGGTTTGTTCTTCATTATCCTGAGTAAATAATGAACAAACAGATTTGTATCATCATTTCTACTCAATAAGCTGATGAAAGTAATGATGTGAAAATGTTAACGAAATGTAATTGTCTTCTGATGAAAGCATAATACTCAGCAGTGAGTCTGGGAAATATCCTAAAATATTAAGAGTATAAATAGTAAATATGTATAAAGAAACGGTGAGGGTTCTGAATCCTCTAAATAAAATGCCAAGGTGCTCCCAAAATATAGGCTATGAGCTAGACAGAATGTGGGGAATTTCTTCCCTTTAAAAGAATTTAAGAATCAATTCTACAAAATATGTGATCAAGATAGCTTGCAATAATTATCTTGGGATTTAAAACTATGAACACCCTAATTTTCCGCACACTATATCTGAACAGCGTGGAGGGAGTTATTATTTTTGAGAGAATAAGATAATAAATTGTTCCTCGCATTATCTCAGTGATGAGATAAAGCGATGACATAAAGTCTTGCAGAGGAAAATACTAAGTTTAAGATATATTGAAGATCTTCCTCGCTCTATTCTGTATTTAGAGATATTGCGAGGAAGATTTCTCAATCTTAATTAGGAAAATGAATTCCAATATTTTCAGTTCTCAAAGATTATCACGCTATGTTTAACACTACGTGGGTCTTTGAGAACCTTGTGAAGATTAAATTCACAAACCTTCAATATTATTGTTAAGAACCGAAATCTGATTAAGAATATAACTGGAAAATTTATTCATTCAATTATTCTTCAAAATTTATTCACAAACTCGAAAATTGCAATTCCAGAACTTCTAAGATACATGTATTTGCGAACGTCTTTAGTTGATAGTTTATGAAATGAATGAAACTATAAGAAATAGATTGTAAAGTTCTCAAGAAATTCTGAATCTAACAAATTATCGAGAATTGGAACATATCTTTGCAGAATTAAAGAATTTGAACAACGAATTCATTTCAGGGAGTCAGAATTTCAAGCTATTTAGGAAAACACAACTTAAATTCTCAATTCAACAAGAAATTCCCTGATTCTGACCATTGTTCTTACTGATTCAGTCATGAAAATTCAATAATTGCGATCCAAAAGAGAAATTATTCAATATAACATATGATTTTCCTCCACAAATCATAAAACGTAACAAGAAATGTAAACGAAAACACCCGGAGATCTGAATAACATCGGGAAAATGCAAAATTGATTCAACGGAGTTGTGAAACAAGATAGGTGTTCGTCGATGCGATGATGAAATTACATCCCAATTGCCATCCTTCTCTCCAGATATCCATTAATCTAATCTACTCTACTAAACAGAAGTTCAAACTAATATGCCGAAAATCAAAATCAAATCTGAAGATCACGAACATAAAATGCACAACGTAAACCCTAACTACCTATCTAACTACCTCTAAAATGAAACAAGAGAATTTCGAGAGTGAATCTTCAGTCTCCAGCTTCGCTTGAGCTGACCCCCACAGGATGTATTTATAGGCTAATGAAAATAACCATCTCCCACCTGGGCGGTAACTCGTGCTTTGAATCTTCCTCTCTCGCCCCACGCTTCATCCTGTTCCTGTCAAAGCGAGGGCAGTGTGAAGTTGCCTCCTCTATCAAAGCGAGGTCTTCACAATCTTCATCGACTAACATTCTTCTCGCTATAACTTATGTCTTCCAATCTCGTGAAAACTTAGCTCTTCTCGCAATATGATTCTTATCATCGTGTGAGCTTCCAAGACTTGTGTAATTCTGCTTCCGCACTCCTCGCATCAATCCTTCCTCGCTCTAGGCATAGACCAAACTTCTCACTCGCAACATCACTTTTCCCTGTTGACAAAGCGACACCCAGTTCTTGACAAGAAACAATGCGAGAAAAAAACATCAAATTTATTCCAACAGTTCTGAGCCATTTTCATGAGTTTCAAATTCCTATCATGATCCTAATCTTCCAAGACTTTTGACATTTTTTTCTCAGTTCTTCATATAATATCAAGGAAAATAAGATCAAAGATCATGTTCAGGACACAATTTTAGACGAAAATGACAGTCAAGACCATCCTCACATTTAAAACCACTTGTCCCCAAGTGGTAGGGAACTGCAAAGTTTCAAAGAGCGAGTCTAAATTGTGGCCTCCAAAATTCAGAATTAATATAAGATCTTCATTGGATCCCTGCCTTCTCTTTTCTAACTATTTCAAGCTTGACTCATTCAACCAATTGATGCTTCATACCTGGCTTCTAATTCACCAGACTCAATGTAAGTATTGACTACCCTTAGTCAGTCAGATTTTCTCCTTTCACGCTCAATCTTTTCCAACTTATGTGCATACCTTGTGCTTCTAAATCCCTAGCCAAAAGAATAAAGTTTTTTTTTTATTTTTTTTATTTTTATATATATCAAGGGGTGGCTTTTCGTGGCTTTCAATAGCTTGGTTTCACATTATTAGGAGGAGTCGCATGGCCTGACATTGCAGATGAAACTTCAACTCCCCTGCCCTTGACTTTGCTCTTTAAGAGTCTTTCAACCCATAAGTCAGAGGGGCAGCTGTGCCAGCTACTTATATCCACATTATTTTACCACGTTTGTTTCTGTAGTTTCCCTTGTTTTGGCTTTGGACTCGTACTTCATTTAATATGCACACTCATCTTTCAAGATAGACTAGATTGGATCAATCCTTCTAACCTTAGTCCAATTTATTGATTATGGTATGCAAATCACTCAAGTTGATAAAATCACAGAGTCTTCAAATTATTCATCTAGTAATGACATTAATCAATCTCAGAGCATTTAGCTTTCAACAGTTATCAAAAGCAGCTTCAGATACAATCAGAATCTATAAGTTGTCCATATTTGTCATCAGCCACTTAGACTTAGTCTTCTACTTCTTTAACAACTTCCTATCCCACTTAGGTTCTAGTTCCACTGATCAAAGCATTTCCTAAATCATGGATTCTAATTATACAAAATGACTCAATCAAAAACTCATTCATTCTATCCTAATCAGGCAGTAAATTCAAAATAAAGCAATCAAAGGTTCAGATAAGAGAAATAATGGAGAAATGCTAGAAGAAGAATATACAAAAAGAAAGAGTTTTAGATACTCCCCTGTGAGAATGTCTGCACTTCTTGATCTATGCAGTTCCTGACGGATCATTATTTGGATCTTTGGGTGGTGCTGAAGGTGGCTTTTTAATGTCTGCTACGAGGGTGGCTAGGATATCCACCAACCTTGTGCTATTCTGCTGCTCCTGCCTCCTGAGCTCCATATCCCTCTCTCTCTCTCTCTCCTGTCTTCTTTCTTCTAACTCTTCTCTCCTCAGTCTTTCAAATCTTTCCATCTCCTCTCTTCTCATTCTTTCCTGCCTATCCCATTCTTCTTTTCTTATCTTCTCTTGCCTTTCCATCTCCTCTTTCTTGAGTTTTTCTTCAGTTTGAATCCTGGCATGCTCAAGCTCAATCCTCTTTTGTTCCATCTCCTTTTGTATGTGTTTGTCTTTTGACATGGTTTTAACCAATATTTCCATAAACTGTGCAAAACTTTGGATTGAAGTACTCATGTTCTGAGATTCATCCACTGACACTGTATTCCTCAATGGTTGTCTTGGAAGTTGAGATGGCGCAGAAACATCTTCGAGCTCCTCATCCTCAGGAATAATATTTTATGCAGAAGATGCTGCTGAAATCTTTGATATTTTTATTGCAACTCTAGGCTGAGATGATTTAGATTTTGAAGGAAATTTGGTCTGTCTGGCTTTAGGAGATGGCACTTTTGATCCTGAACCTTCAGATGTCTGCTCTTCCAAATCAAGCAATTGATAGACTAACTCTCCACTTAGACTGTCTAGTGGTAAAGGAATAGGTGGATCTACCCTTATAATCTCTGTCAAGAATGGTGCCATCAGAACTCCCTGCTTTTCACAAAGTCTTCTGATAAGGTTTGGATATGCTAATGCTGCATTTTCCCCAACTCTTGATTTGATAACACTGAGAACATAATGTGCAACACTACATTTTCTTCCTGCCCAAATCAATGCAAATCCTTCAAAGGTTCCAGCAGAAGGTCCTTGAAAATTAGTAGTAGGCCTGAGCTTTGAGTAATAGAAGTCGAGTGTTGGCAGGTACTCAGTTTTCAAATTCTTCAGTGGGAACTTATTCTGTTCAGTTCCTCTGTGTGTTGAGCAAAATCCTAATGCCATTTTTCTAGCATTGATCAACTTGTTGCCCTGAGTCTTTTTCCTCAAAAGAATTTCAGACCTAACTTCTGGTTGTTCCAGTAGAGGTGCCTGTATTATATCATTCAGAGTTTCCACATTGACTTGCACTGTTTTACCCCGGATCCAAGTTGTCTCGGCTTCTACATCAAAATTGGCATAGAATTCGCTGGTCAACTCCACATATCCACACTTGTTATTTTGCCACATAAAGATGTCCCATTCATTGATCCTTCTTCAGTAATAATACACTTATGGTTTAAGTACTTTGGATGGAATCCTTTATCTGGAACAATCATTTTAGACATCTTCATATAGTTTTCCACTGCCTCTTTTCTTCCATTGAATTTAATCTTGATTTCCTCCTCTGTAAACTCAGTCCTCTTCTCAATGCTGTCAGGAATTGACAATCTTACTTTCGGACTATTCTTTCTCCAGTAGCTTAAAGGTATAAGCTCTGGAACTTTTTTCCAGGAGAAGATCCTTCAGAAGTATCTGATTCACTTCCCTCAGATTCATGTGCCTCTTCCTGGTCATCTCGTACAGCTTCCTCTTCTTCATCATTTGGTTGATTTTCTTCCTGGATATGTTCTACATTCTCTTCTTGATCTTCCACAGTTTCAGTACGATGAAGACCATCAATATCTGAGCCAGGAATTACTGAAGTGCTTGTATCTATCCTTTCAGTTATCTCCAGGCTCTGCTGTTTCAATGTTTCTGTAGGTTCTTCTGGTTCTGGCTCTGGCTCTGGTTCATTCAAGAAGAGTGGAATCTTAGTAGATTCTGAAATGAATACTCCTTGACTTGCCAAATGCTCTTCCAATTTCTGCCTTCTGTCTTCAATCCAAAAGGGGTCTTGTAACATAGAGATTGCTCTCTGAGCTACCTCATTCCTGATTGGAGATGGTAAAATCCACTTGTTAAGTTGACTGTCAGACAAAGTTTGTGACTTTATACTCTGATAAACATTTGGATCAACCAAGTATTCTTTCTGCTGTTCTTCTCTGACAACTTCTTCTTCATAAAGAACCATTTGCCTTTCTTGGTTATTTTGAGATTCATTTCTTTGGACTTCTTCTCTGTAAGCCTGAAGTGCTAATGAACTTGGTTCCACTTTTCCCCAGAATTAATCTGCTGTTTAACTCTCTCTAGCTCCAATTCAAGTTTCTCTGCTACTCAGTTGCTTGTTCCTTAATAGTGTGTGCATTCCTTCCTTCTCTAGCCAGCTTCCTGTATTTCTTAATCAAACCTTCCAAAGATGAGCTCATATTTCCCACAGTAGTTCCATGTAGGTTCAATTCATCAAACTCTTGCAAATCTTTAATCAAACCTTCTTGAATTGTATCTACCATTAATTCATTGACTTGATCCAAAACTTCTTGGTCAACTGAATTCTGCTCTTGTGATAAATTCTGTTCCGATTGATGCACTTTACTGAGAGAGCTACCAGCTTCCTCATTAGGTTTCTCAACAAATCTATCGTCTTCTTTTCTTGGGAGTTCTTCCAAATCAACCTGACTTCCAATTAGAGTTTGATTTACTTGTGCCTGCTGTTCTTTTTCTTGCCCTTCTAAGTTTTCTTCTGGACTGGCTTCCGTATGTTGAGATTGCAAAGTTGGATCTTGATATTCAACAATACAAGTTCTCCATCCCTCAGGATCGATGTCTCCCACTTCCAGATCTTTAAAAGGTACAAGTTCCAATCCTTCTGTAGATAATATCTCTGGTTTAAATTCCTCATCTTCAACATAAGGTACTATGGCTTGCTGGACTCTCAGAGTTGGTTTCACCTTTTCCTCATCAGAACTGATGTCATGGACTACAAACTTTGATTTCCTAGCCTTCATCTTTATCCTGAATTTCATAACAGGTTTCTCAGGCTCCTTTTCTTGCTTCATCTCCTTCTCAGGAACAGTTTCTTGTTGTACCCCCTCTTCAGGAGAGGGCTCCTGCTGTTTTGAGGACAACTTTTCTTTTCTTTTGTAAACAACAATGTCCTTCCTTTCATGAGATGGTTGCAATAATTCTTTGTTTTCCTCCATCAGTTGCAATAATTCTGGAATTCCTCTTTTCAAATCCAAAACCTCTTTAATGGTTAATTCATCTTCATGTTTCCTCTTCTTAGAGGGTTGGCTAGTCTTTCCAGACTTCTGCTTCTTCACCCTATTCCCACTTCCTCTCTTTCTTGCAGCAAGAGGTGCTTCTTCTGAAGAACTTGAGCTGGAAATATGTGGCTTTCTCTTCCTGTTACACACTTTCTTCTTACCCTTTTTCTCTTGAGCTTTCATAAATTCCTCGAATTCACGGTTTCTCTTTTTCTGTTCTTTTTTAAATCGTTCAGCAAAAGCCTATAATTTCGGATCAACTTCCTGAAGTTCTTCATTTCCTTCTACAACCCTCTGGCATGCTTCAATTGTTCGTATCCTATCAAGTCTCTCTTCTTCATCTGTGTTGTCCTCATCAGAGGGACTTTTCTTGATATAGAAGTTCTTACCTAAACCTTTGAGCATCATGTTCATCCCTTTTCTGTTCAGATACTTCTCATTCCATTTATCCCAATCATCAATGATTACCTGTTGAATCTTTCCTTGTGTCTGATCAGTATAAGTTCTATGCTCCTTGTATGCGTTTTCTCTGCACATACTATCATATCTAATATACTTCTCAATGAATTCCTTCTTTCTCTCCTGAACAAGTTCATGAACTTCTTGCTGGAGAGGTGGAGGTAATCTCTTCACGATCTTATGGGGTCTATTTGTAATGAGAATATCTGCATCTGCTGGTGTTATTGCTGGGGCTGAAATTTTTCTAAAATTCTTTATAGGTTCCAAACCTTCATTTATGACAGATTCTCTGAAGATATACCTGGCTATATTTTGTGGTGTCTGTTTTGCATCTGATCTTTGCTTCATGTTCTTCCCTGTTCTCTCAGCTTCTCTTTCTTCTGCATCCTTAACCCATTGATCGCGTAGATTTGTGCCTTTAAATTAAACACAAACCACGATGCAGGGAACATCTACAACTTTAATATGTTTAAACCAAGAACCAAGAATCCGGACACTCTCTTAAATTAAATCCATGAGAATTCACCAAGTTACCATGTTGCTTACCTTTGTAGTGAACCACAAAATTAACATAACAGAACCTGAAAATTCCTCAAGCTTTGTCCAATTGTCCTCAATCTCAATTCCAGCTTTAAACTTCGAAATGATATTGAATGTTTCCTGCAAGAACCATAACAAAACACAAAATAAAAATATGGTTTTAATCCAATATTTAAAGAAGAAAGCAATATGGAAATTTTTAAATAATGATGTTGGACATGTTAGAAACATTTTAATGATCTCAAGAAATAAATTTCCATGTTTCTTACATTATACATTGAGGATCCTTACATTCTCACACTTAGAGTCTTGCTTAGGGATGCAAATTTCAAGTGTTAAAAGTCCAATAAAGAGAATTTCCAGCAATTGCATTCTTTATTTTGATATTTTTGAATCAAAGACAATGAGAAAAGCAGACGCAAGCAAAAACCTCAAGCCCTTTTTTATATATTAAATTGAACCAGAAAATGAAAGTGAGGGAATTTTTATATATATCTAAGAAAAGAATTCAAGGATAGGTTGAAAATTTTATCCATGTAAACTTTTCTTCTTCTTCCTTTCTCCTCTTTTTACAGCCCCTTCACTTGACTCCACTGGCTCATGTATTGATTTTCGACTTGAAGTTCCTGCCAACAAAAAATAAGACAAAAGAACAACCCACAATTAAAAGAAAAAAACACATATTTACAAAGCTAAAACACAAACCTATAAAAACAGATATTGCCATTTAACTCCCCGGCAACGGCGCCAATTTTTGATCGTGTAGATTTGTGCCTTTAAATCAAACACAAACCACGGTATCGCAAATAATATACCGGCTAATGCCGTGTCGAATCCACAGGGAGTTAAAAACATATTAATTCATGCCTTGGCCATATGTATTTAAATAAGCTTATGTTCTAGCGTAGAAAACAAAAATAATAAGAGATATGGTCGAGTAGACCGGGAATCTAACTATAACAATAATCAAAATAATTCTAAGCTAATATAATAACGAATTTGTGTTTTCAGATTGCTTATCTTGCTCAAACTTTAATATGTTTAAACCAAGAACCAAGAATCCGGACACTCTCTTAAATTAAATCCATGAGAATTCACCGAGTTACCATGTTGCTTACCTTTGTGGTGAACCACAAAATTAACATAACAGAACCTGAAAATTCCTCAAGCTTTGTCCAATTGCCCTCAATCTCAATTCCAGCTTTAAACTTCCAAATGATATTGAATGTTTCCTGCAAGAACCACAACAAAACACAAAATAAAAACATGGTTATAATCCAATATTTAAAGAAGAAAGCAATATGGAAATTTTTAAATAATTATGTTGGACATGTTAGAAACATTTTAATGATATCAAGAAATAAATTTCCATGTTTCTTACATTATACATTGAGGATCCTTACATCCTCACACTTAGAGTCTTGCTTAGGGATGCAAATTTCAAGTGTTAAAAGTCCAATAAAGAGAATTTCCAGCAATTGCATTCTTTATTTTGATATTTTTGAATCAAAGACAATGAGAAAAGCAGACGCAAGCAAAAACCTCAAGTCCTTTTTTATATATTAAATTGAACCAGAAAATGAAAGTGAGGGAATTTTTATATATATCTAAGAAAAGAATTCAAGAATAGGTTGAAAATTTTATCCATGTAAACTTTTCTTCTTCTTCCTTTCTCCTCTTTTTACAGCCCCTTCACTTGACTCCACTGGCTCATGTATTGATTTTCGACTTGAAGTTCCTGCCAACAAAAAAATAAGACAAAAGAACAACCCACAATTAAAAGAAAAAAACACATATTTACAAAGCTAAAACACAAACCTATAAAAACAGATATTGCCATTTAACTCCCCGGCAACGGCGCCAATTTTTTGATCGCGTAGATTTGTGCCTTTAAATCAAACACAAACCACGGTATCGCAAATAATATACCGGCTAATGCTGTGTCGAATCCACAGGGAGTTAAAAACATATTAATTCATGCCTTGGCCATATGTATTTAAATAAGCTTATGTTCTAGCGTAGAAAACAAAAATAATAAGAGATATGGTCGAGTAGACCGGGAATCTAACTATAACAATAATCAAAATAATTCTAAGCTAATATAATAACGAATTTGTGTTTTCAGATTGCTTATCTTGCTCAAACTTTAATATGTTTAAACCAAGAACCAAGAATCCGGACACTCTCTTAAATTAAATCCATGAGAATTCACCAAGTTACCATGTTGCTTACCTTTGTGGTGAACCACAAAATTAACATAACAGAACCTGAAAATTCCTCAAGCTTTGTCCAATTGCCCTCAATCTCAATTCCAGCTTTAAACTTCCAAATGATATTGAATGTTTCCTGCAAGAACCACAACAAAACACAAAATAAAAACATGGTTATAATCCAATATTTAAAGAAGAAAGCAATATGGAAATTTTTAAATAATGATGTTGGACATGTTAGAAACATTTTAATGATATCAAGAAATAAATTTCCATGTTTCTTACATTATACATTGAGGATCCTTACATCCTCACACTTAGAGTCTTGCTTAGGGATGCAAATTTCAAGTGTTAAAAGTCCAATAAAGAGAATTTCCAGCAATTGCATTCTTTATTTTGATATTTTTGAATCGAAGACAATGAGAAAAGCAGACGCAAGCAAAAACCTCAAGCCCTTTTTTATATATTAAATTGAACCAGAAAATGAAAGTGAGGGAATTTTTATATATATCTAAGAAAAGAATTCAAGAATAGGTTGAAAATTTTATCCATGTAAACTTTTCTTCTTCTTCCTTTCTCCTCTTTTTACAGCCCCTTCACTTGACTCCACTGGCTCATGTATTGATTTTCGACTTGAAGTTCCTGCCAACAAAAAATAAGACAAAAGAACAACCCACAATTAAAAGAAAAAAACACATATTTACAAAGCTAAAACACAAACCTATAAAAACAGATATTGCCATTTAACTCCCCGGCAATGGCGCCAATTTTTGATCGCGTAGATTTGTGCCTTTAAATCAAACACAAACCACGGTATCGCAAATAATATACCGGCTAATGCCGTGTCGAATCCACAGGGAGTTAAAAACATATTAATTTATGCCTTGGCCATATGTATTTAAATAAGCTTATGTTCTAGCGTAGAAAACAAAAATAATAAGAGATATGGTCGAGTAGACCGGGAATCTAACTATAACAATAATCAAAATAATTCTAAGCTAATATAATAACGAATTTGTGTTTTCAGATTGCTTATCTTGCTCAAATATTAATAAAGTATGTTGTGAATTAACTTGACAATCCCATAATGCATCTTCCGATTTGATTCTGGGTTTTATTGCAAATTAATCAACAACAAATTAAAGATCGCAAGATTTAAATATGAATACAATTCAGATAAACTGCACAAAAATTTCCAGCAATAATTAATCAACTAATATTCTGAAATATTTTCATTAATTAAATCATCCTTATCTCCCGACTTCAGATTATTCAATCAATGATAATTCTAGAATTTCATCTTCCGATGTAAATTCCAATATATGGATTAAAACAAAATTCAGAATTCATTCCCTAAACAGGTACTAAAATTTAACTATCTTTCGATTTGTGTTAATTATCCTGCAATATAATCATCAATCCAACACATGTAAATTCAGAAACATAAGCATCTACAATTCAGGAAGCATAAAACATTATGAATTTAAATAAAACAACTTCCTGTATTGATGAATTCAGAATTCAATTCCATCCCATGACTCCCGCCACCGATGAAGATCGAATCTGAATCCGCTGGAAAATCCATACAAAGGTCTGAATTGCACCGTGATATATGGTGCAACCCTACAACACAAAATCCAACCTTAATCTAATATAATATTGAAATAATCTAATGGATTGATGAAGAAATGATGTGGAGATGGGTTGGAGATGAATGAGATGAGTGGAGTATGAATTCTGATGTTCTCTGATGTTCTGGACGTCAATCCGTTGAAAAAGAATGTGAAAACCCGCTCAAAACAGACTTGGAAACCACCCGAAACTGACCCAACCCGGCGGCCTTGGCGTCACTTGATGCTAGGAGGAAAACGTTGGCGTAGTTAGCCTGAGTTACGCTAGCCCTGGAAAATTATTTTTGGCACTTTCAGCTCTGGCGTAAAGTGACGCCAGCTTGATGATTTTGGCGTAGTTGGCCTTGCATACGCTAGCTGGAACTTAGCAATTTTCTTCATCTTCAATGTTGGCGTAAACTGACGTTAGCTTTTGTTTATTGGCGTAGTTGGCCTTGCCTACGCCAAGGATGACTTGATTCAATTCTTTTCTCCTCTTCTCCTCACCTCCATTTATGCTTTCTTCATCCCATTACAACCTATAAAATCACATTTAAAACTCATCAAGATAAATCATTATAAATCATCAACTTTAAATGTGATTTTTTGTCTTATTCAACTAATATCTAATATAATATCCTAATTTAAAACTCACACAAAACACAACAAAAACACACAAAAATGAGGATTTCACTCTAAAATTCATTGAATATATGGCTTGAAAATGACTTAAAAGATAGCATCCAAAGGAGGCTATCACCCATGCCTGCTGTTCAGGCATTAGATTAGCAAAATCCTCTAGTGGGAACTCTTCATCAGGTTTCCTCACTAGCCCTGGTCTGAGGATTCTTTTCCTAAGATTTTCCCCCTTAGCCCACTCATTCATATGTCTTATCCAACTATTCCTAGCTTCCTGGATGGTCCTAAGAACATCTTTCCATTCCATCTTGCCTTGTTTAGCTTTTTGAAAATGAGGCTTAATGGCATGTCTCAGATTGATCCGAGCATCAATGATCCTATCTAATGCCAAATTTGTCAAGAAATTTTGTTCAATAGGTCCTTCCTTATTCAAGAATGCTGGAGGCATATATGCTGGGAGTGCCTGTTGTGGATCATAAACTCGGGCATTCCGGATTTCATGGAGTTTACAGCAATATTTAGTGAGTCTTTTCACATACTTAGGCAATGGTTGGGGATCAAAGTAATCCAACTCCAACCCTGTTTGATCCTTTGGGTTAATGATTCTATAGCATTCCTGGTTCCATTCAGCCATACATTTCTTCTCCCTTTCTAGAAGTCTTTCAAGTCTGATTTCGTTAGGGAGATGTTTGTCATTAATAAGATTGACCATTTGTTGATCCCAGAAATGGCTCATCCTATCCCAAAATGTAGCTTTGATGCACCCTGTGAAACCACATTTAAATAAGCTTAAATTGTGTTAAAACGAACCTAAATTGCATGCGTGAGACCCTATTTTACTGCTTTTTAGTTTATATTTCATGTGATTTGTAAATATTAATAATACTGGTTAAATTTAGCTTATCCGAGTCCAATTTACCTTGTTTTATGCTTTATAATAAGACTTTGGCAATTCTAATACATTGCAATGATGTTTCAGGCATTAAAATGATGAAAGAAGATGTTCGGAGGTCAAATGATGTCAAATTCGGAATTTTCAACACTAGAAAAGCTCCAGAATGCGCCACATAGGCATGGCGGCGCCTAAAATCATGCTCAGGCGCCACATCAACACTTAGGAAAATTTCGGATTGGAAAAAGCTTCAGGATGCGCCGCACCTTCTTGGTGGCACATAAAATGCCCTCCAGGCGCCACTTTTTGCACCGCGGGCTAAATTTTATGAAATTGTCAGAATGCATCGCACCTTCTTCGCGGCGCCGAAAACCTCTTCCGAGCGCCACTTTTTGCGCCACAGTCGCGGTTGGGCAGTTTTCTAACCTCCCGAACTCGGTTTTAAACACCATTTTTCGTCATTTCTTCACACACAGACGCAAAAACTTCGACAGAAACTCTTTGAAAACACATTCTAATGGGAGAAGAAGGCCGGAAACACAAAATCAAGCCGGAGGAATTGGCCAGAATGCTGTTCTGATCGAGTTCTTCCTATCATAGGTGTTGCCTTTCTTTTTCTTGCTTTGTAATGAATTGAAATTGCCTCTAAATGTAATCTACTATCATGTTTTTAATTTTTAGACGGATTTCTGTATTGTTCGTGTTAAGAGTGATCTAGAACGGGATTTCAGAATCACTTTTGAAGTATGAATTTATGTTTTATGGAAGCAATATAATTTATCGATGTTTCATGTGTTGAATCTGGATTAATCTGCTATGGTATGTGAATCTGTATTAGAATGATATGTTAGATGCCTACAAAATGATCGACATTCTGTGTTTTACCAAATCTGCTATTCAAATTAATAATCTGCTAAAGCTTTGAATTGACCGATCAATCTGTATTATCTATTTTTAGGAATCTGGCATAAATTATAATCTATCTGCATTTTAATATTATTAATTAAATCCAGTTTACCATGTTTTATTATTATTTTACCATAATTGTTAAATTATTTACACTGTTCTGCATAATTAAATGTTAGAATCCAATTCTGTGATTTCTGCTTTGCTAAATCGGGAGATAAAAAGTAGAATTAATATTTTAGTACCGGAATTGGGAATAAATTACATTATAAATGGATTTTGGCATGTGCACAATGATTTGGGAAATGAAAAGTGCCTTTTAATTGCTATAGGAAAATTTGTATGCTTGGGAAAGACTCAAATTTAGGCCTAGAATAATGATTGCAGAATGTTAGATAATTTAATCAGCTTCCATGAAATCCGTTTAAGCATAATTCGAACTGTAGAAGATTACAATATTTTTAATCTTTATAAAATAATTAGTTTTAAGAAATTGATCTTTTTAGACATTGGAAAATGCTAAATCAATATGCAATTTCTATTTTATATAAAGATGACAATATTTAAAATATTACAAGCACCTCCCATTTATATTTTTATTAATTAAAATTTTAACTTGCTTTATTTTTAAATCTAATGTTACTATATTTAATTTAATCACCATTAGAATTAATCAAAATTTTTTTAAATATATAAAATATAATTATGAACTTGAAAACAATTAAAATCTTCTCCGGAATGAAATAATATTCTGAAATTCCCTGTGGTTCGACCCGGTATTCACCGGTTTTTATTACTTGATGACAACCATCCGCTTGTGGTAAAATATGAGTAGTGAAAATCACCCATCAAGTTTTTGGCGCCGTTGCCGGGGAATTTGTTGTGAAGTTTTAATTGTTTTTAGTTTATTAATTAAAATTTATTAAGTTAAATATTAATTTAACTGTTACTTATTTTATTTTATTTTTATTTAATATTTGCAGTGCGAAACAAACAGGCAGAAATAGCTTATGATCCTGAAATTGAGCGTACTCTTAGAGCTATTAGATTAGGGAAATGTAAGAGACCTGCTCAGTTGGAAATTTTAATTAATTCATCCTCTGATGAAGAAAACTATTCTCCAACGACTGGAGTATCAACAATTCAAACTAATCAATTAGTTGCTCAGTTCAATAGGTTAAACATGGCAGCAAATAACAATGATAATCAGGGTAATAATGGAGGTAACGGTGGTGATTTGGAACATGATGATCAAGCTGAAATGACCATTGAAGAACACTTACAAGGAACTAGTGGGAATCTGCTTAATAGAACTCCAAGGCCAGATGTAGATGCTTTAAGCTTTACCCTTCAGCCTGCACTAATCACAATGGTTCAAGCTAATCAATATAATGGAGCACCTACTAATGATGCTGTAGAACACATAAGAAACTTTCTGGACTATTGTGACAGTGAAAATAAATGGTGTTACCAGTGATGAAATTAAGTTGAGATTGTTCTCGTTTTCACTCAAAGATAAGGCTAAAACTTGGTACAACTCACTTCAATTAAGGGATGTTACTACTTGGGATAAAATGTTAGAAGCTTTCTTAGAACAATTCTTCCCACCATCCAAGGTTATTGAATTGCAAGAAAAAATCAAGAATTTGTGCAAGATGAGGGTGAAACTCTACTTGAAGCATGGGATAGATACAACACTCTATTGGCGAGATGTCCGAATCATGGCTTTGAAGATTGGCAGCAGATGCACTTCTTTTATGGGTTGATTGATCATTGGAGGAATTTGTTGGATGCAGCAGCTGGAGATTCTTTTCTATCTATAGGACCTTCTAGAGCTAAGGAATCACAGAGAAAAAGATTTCTAACATGAAAAAATTTCCTGGTAAGAAAAATGCTAGAAACAAAACAAAAGGAGGAATCTATGAGGTAGAAAAGGCAGTTGCTATAGATTCTAAGTTGGATGCTTTGATGAGGGAGCTTTCTACGCTTAAGAAAGGTCAAGCTAAAGTTGTGAGATGCGGTATTTGTCATGGACCTCATGAGTCATCAGCCTGCCACCTGCTCGATCAAGGACTTCAAGAGACTATGCAATGTGAGGGGACTGAGGAGCAAGTGGAAGATGTGAACTACATGGGAAATATGCAGCAAAACTACAACCAAAACCGTCCTCAAAACCAAAACTTCTATCCGAACCAAAATTCTCAATTTCAACAAAACACCTACCCACAAAACAACCGTCAACCTTACCCACAGAACCAAAATCAAAATTACCCAAATTAAAATCAAAATCAAAACTTTCAAAACCAGAACCAGAACCAAAACTATAATCAGAACAGAAATTAAAATCAACCCTTTTACCCTAACCAACAGTCTAGGAACTTTCAACCTCAACAACAGCTGCAACAAAACCAAGGAAGTGATGAGGTCAATTTAAAAGAGTTAATGAACACAATCGTGTCTCAACAACAAACAATTCAGCAAATGCAAGCCTCAATGAGAAATTTAAAAGTTCAAGTTGGTCAAATTGCTAGGGATACCTCAAATAGACAGCAAGGAACATTACCAAGTATGCCTGATCCTAATCCAAAAGAGCAATGTAAAGCAATCACTTTAAGGAGTAAAAAGGAATTGCCTAATCCTTACCCTACCTTAGATGATCCAGAGGTTTTAGCTGATGCTGTAGATGATCAAGGTGAGGATATAGAGAAAGAAAGTCAGCATAAAAACACTGATGACCTTAAGGGGAGTGAGAAACTTAGAGTTGAACAGGATAAGGACAAGGGAAAGTCTACTGTCCCAGTCAAGCCGTATCAGCCACCTATTCCATATCCACAGCGTCTTAAAAAGGCTAAGGAAGATAAAGATTATGCTAAATTCTTAGAAGTCTATAAGAATTTAAGAATTGATATTCCTTTTTCTGATGCCATTGCACAAATGCCTGTGTATGCTAAGTTCTTAAAAGAAATTCTATCAAAAAAGAGGAGTGTTGATGATGAAGAGAAAGTGACACTGACAGGGGAATGCAGTGCAATCATACAAAGAAGGCAACCTATTAAACAAAAAGATCCTGTGAGTTATACTATTCCGTGCATTATTGACACTAAAGAATTCAATAAAGCTCTGTGTGATCTCGGGTCTAGTATTAATCTGATGCCTTTACATGTCTTTAGGGAACTAGGGGTAGGAGTTGTAAAGCCTACTAGGATGCAGCTACATCTTGCTGATAGGTCTATTAGGACTCCTTTAGGCATTGTAGAAGATGTTCCTGTTCAAGTAGAGAGCTTCATCTTCCCTGTCGACTTTGTTGTTCTTGATATGGAAAAAGACATTGATATTCCTTTGATTTTAGGTAGACCATTTCTGCAAACTGGTAGGGCTATGGTTGATATGGATGATGGTAAAATTACACTTAAAGTAGGTAATGAACAAGTGTCGTTTGACATTTCTAAGACAACTAAAATACAACACGCTAGTTCTGACACCTACCCGTGTAATAGAGTTACAACTATCTATCAGGAGGATGAGGTGATTGAGAGAGAGTTCTTTGCTAGACATGATCCCTATAGGAAATTTGAGCAGTTAGTGGAGAGTTGTGAGGACTTAGCTGAAAGTAAGTATGAGGGAGGATTACCTATGCAAGTGACATGTGCGATAGAAGAGTCTAAGTTAGTCCCGTCCGTTGAAAAGCCACCTATATTGACATTGAAGGAGCTGCCATCACATTTGAGGTATGTTTTTCTTGGTGAGAATGATACTTTACCTGTTATTGCAAGTAATAAATTAAATGATGATCAATTAAATGCATTAACCCAAGTGTTGAGTAAGCATGTTAGAGCAATAGGTTGGACGATAGCCGACATCAAGGGACTGAGTCCAGCATTGTGCACACACCGGATTTATATGGAGGAGGATGACAAGCCAGTGAGACAGCCCCAAAGGAGACTGAATCCACATCTACAAGAAGCTGTAAGAGCAGAGGTGATTAAACTACTCGATGCAGGTATTATCTATCCTATCTCTGATAGTCAGTGGGTGAGTCCAGTTCAAGTAGTGCCTAAAAAGGGAGGTATGACTGTGATTAGAAATGAAAATGGTGAATTTGTTCCTACTAGACCTACTACTGGATGGCGTGTATGCATTGATTATAGGAGATTGAATGATAAGACTAGGAAAGATCATTTTCCATTGCCTTTTATTGATCAAATGCGAGAGCGTTTAGCTGGTCATGAGTTTTATTGTTTCTTAGATGGCTATTCGGGTTATAATCAAGTTCCAATTGCACTTGAGGATCAAGATAAAACTACATTTACATGTCCTTACAGTACATTTGCATATAGGAGAATGCCATTTGGTTTGTGTTATGCTCCAGCTACGTTTCAGAGATGCATGATGTCTATATTTTCTGATTTAATTGAGACATGCATTGAGGTATTTATGGATGATTTTTCTGTGTTCGGATCTGACTTTGAGAAATGTTTAATTAACTTGGAAAAAGTTCTGATTAGATGTGAGGAGTCAGATTTAGTTCTTAATTGGGAAAAATGTCATTTTATGGTTAATGAAGGTATTGTCTTAGGACACAGGATTTCTAAAAATGGCATTGAAGTTGATAGAGCTAAAGTAAAAGTAATTGCAAAAATCCCACCTCCTAATAATTTAAAAACTTTGAAAAGTTTTCTAGGACATGCTGGATTCTATCGAAGGTTTATAAAAGATTTTTCTAAAATTGCATTGCCTCTATTTAAGCTGCTGTGTAAAGATGTCGAGTTTGATTTTACTGACGAGTGTATTGAGGCGTTCAATAGGATCAAGGAAGCATTGGTGACAGCACCAATTATTCAGCCACCTGACTGGAGTTTGCCATTTGAGATCATGAGCGATGCTAGTGAGTTTGCTATTGGAGCAGTACTGGGTCAACGAAAGGATAAGAAGCTTCATGTCATTTATTATGCTAGTCAGGCTTTAAATTCTGCACAAAGAAATTATGCCACCACTGAAAAAGAACTTTTATCTGTTGTGTATGCATGTGAAAAGTTTAGACCGTATCTGATTGGCTCTAAGACTGTAGTTTACACTGATCATGCTGCTATTAAATCTCTATTTGCAAAGAAAGATGCTAAACCACGGTTAATTAGATGGGTATTGTTGTTACAGGAATTTGATTTAGAAATTAAATGTAATACCCGTGAAATCAGTCACCCATAAATAAATAAATAAACACATAAATAAATAAATAAATAAAAGAAAAATAAAAAGAGAAATGGAATCTAATTCCAAAGATTAAAAAGGAATTTAAATACCACGAACCCGTGAAGTCGAAAATTGTAATACCGTATATTATTCTAGATATATTTTAAATTAATTTATTTATAAATATTTAAACTATTTCAATACTTGTGTAATTATTAGATGCATAGTAATTAATTAACACTTTATCTTTATAAATATATATACATGATAATAATAATAATAATAATAATAATAATAATAATAATAATAATAATAATAATTAGCATAATAAAAAAAATATATAGATATATGGATGATAGTTATAACAATATTTAGTCTATTTTTAGTATATTGTCAAACCCAATATGATATGAAGAGATTTGGAATAAATCTTTGATTCTAAATCCCTAAATCTAAGGTCCATTACTCTTTCAAAATTTAATCTTCTTCACCTATTTTGCTATTCAAATCAATTCTATGTACAATATATAAAATAAGATAAAACAAAATAAAATAAATAACTATATCAACAATATAGAGATATTTGCTTAGTAGTTAAAACAAAATCTAGTCTATCTTTAGTATATAAAAGTTATAATACATAGTATATTATTGTATCTTTCAAATAGCAAATATTGGTGATAAACCTTAAATCCTAACAACCCCTAAGTGCCGCCCCTTTACCCCTTTTTAAGCTAAATCTTTCTCATCTTCCTATTTTGTTACTCCAACAATTTCTACATACAAAAAAAAAAAATAAAAAAATAAAACAAAAAGAGCGAACAAAAAAGAGAACGAAGAGGAAAAAAAAACAAACCTAATTCGTGGGTGTTGAGGACGATCTCGACGGAGAAGAAGGCACCTCGGGCGGATTTTGACACACCAAAGCGTAGATCGGGTGGTAAGGAAGAAGAGACGACGGAATTTGGACGCGTGCGAGGATCTAGGAGTCAAACGGTGAACGTGGGAGCCACGCCTACAAATCGACGAGCCGGATAATCCAAATTTAGGTAAGTTAACTCTTACATGGTTTTTGTAACACCCCGGATTTGATAACCCAGGCCGGGATGCCACCGCCACACCTCCCCAAGCAAGACGCGAACCATTTCGAGCTCGCTTGAGAAGATGTTAAGGCTAAGTTGTATCAATAATTTAGAAAAATAATTTAAAACCATTCAAACAGTGCCCGAAGGTTTAAATCAGAGTTAAGCCTAACATGTATCATTTAAAAACAGTGCGGAAGCTCAGTAAGGGCCAAACATGAGTTCAGAATTCGTAAAAGAATTTAAAAAAAATTAAGTGCGACAAGTCTTCGGAAATTCCCATCCCAAATGGTAAAATGCCATGCGCTAATCTTCCACATCTGAAAAAAAAAAAATAGAGACAACGTATCTTATCAGTACAACGGTACTGAGTAAGTTAATATATAGCACAACGAATTTTAAAAGTTTTTAGGAGAGTATACAAAATAATATATTTATTAAAAAAGACGAATAAATAAATTAATTTAAAATCTCTTACACATATTCCACGAATATTTTACCAATGTTAGTTATGATCGAGGACACCCCACTAACATATCCTAGGGACGAACCCACAGGACCAACCTTTGGGACTTAATACCCACAAGGACTCAAACATATCCTAGGGACGAACCCTTGGGATCAACCTCTGGGACTCGTACCCACGAGGTAAGTGCATGCAGCGGACCCTATACAGACACACTCCGGAGCCCTAGATAACCCATACGGATACATCTAGGAGTATAGACTCATACATCACAATAATCAATGCCGTTTTGGCTATAAAAGAGGGGCGACATAATTCACCACATTGGCATCCCACTCGATCAAAACTTACAAAGTTTAAAAACCACATTTTATCATTCCATAATATTTCCACATTTCCAGAATCCATATTCTTCAAAAATGAGTAACACTCGACTCATAGTTCATCGAATATACCAAATAGCCTTTACCGATTAAAAGTAACACTGTGGCAGTTTTCGAAATCGCATTTAAAAATGCAACAAATTATTTTTAAAAATTCTGGAAAAATTACAGTAGCTAGAAAACATCAAGATAAGCATTTTTCATAGAAATAGCCATCTCAAAATTCGGACTCTAAGTAGGTCATTTTATCCCATTTCAGAAAGCTATTGAATTACCATTCCTCATGCTTCAGTAAATCCGACCACAGTGAGTTCAAAAATTCATAACAATTTCATATGTGCTCCAAAAATCATGAAATTTTACAGGGATGTTCTAGACACATATTAGAACAAGTTTCATGAAGACATCAAGCACTAAAAACGATCATAGGCAAGGGTGAATCGAACAACAAAACTGACTACATACATACATTAAATCTGTCAACTTATACGCAGAAAATACCAGATCGAATTTGGGTGACCAAAACATGTCCAAAAATTATAAAAATTTACAGAGAGCATCTTTAGGACATTAGGAACAAGTTTTATTTTGGAAGGTTCTCCTAAAAATGTACGGATCATGGTCGAATTCACAGAACAATAAGATTGGTCATAGGAAAACCCTATTTGACAGATTTTGTAAGAAAGAGAGATGATTCAATATCTCGAGTTATACTCAACCAAAACTCCTAAAAATCGACGTGCACAATACTAACTTACTTGAGATGAGTTTAGGATCGAAATTCCCCTTGGTAGAATCCCCGAGATCGTCCGGAACAGCCCCACGAATCAACACCTCCCTCCGATTGAATCTATTTTGGAGTTGTCGAAAGAATTCTTAGTTCTAGGGCAACAAACTCGAATCTAAAACCAATGGAATGAAGTAGAACTCTTACCTAACCTTAGAAGAATGGATTGGATCGATTGAACACGTCCAACTCTCTGCCAAGTGAAGCACAACTCAAGAACTCTCACCACTCTCACTATGAAACTTCTTAAGTGCAAATGGGTGGAATGGAGACATGACTAGGGTATTTATAGAGGTGGGGAATAGCCCAATGACTGTCATAGGATGCTAGGGATGTGAGGGGACGAATTTAGCTCCATAACCCCTGACTTAACTCCCTCAACCCTCATCCAAAACCCCCACTACTCCACATGACTTCATAGGATTCCCTCAAGTGATCATATAGCCTCATAACTGATTTGTTGGGGTCTTAATGCACCCAATAATCATTGTCAAGCACCCCACAACGTCCCTCAATGCTTGAAATTCAATTTGGAGTCGTTTGGAATCGCCCACCACCGAATTCATGGCAAGAAACGCATGGGCGTTATGACTTTGTTCATAACAGCAGGGTGGCGTGCTGGTGGCGCGCACCGCGCGGACACCAGCCTGCGAATTTTTTTTTTTTTTTTTTTTTTTTTTTTTTTTTTTTAATATAATGATTTTTAATCTCTTAAAAATCATAATATGAATTATCCGAGATTGTTGGGATAATTCGATACATCTATCCCGAGTCGCGATTATCCGAAATATTTAATTCCACTCTCTCGGAATTATTTCGATTTCGATAAATAAATCCAAATTCGTAAATTTCGGATTTTTTTCGGGTATTACAGTTTTGGGATGAATTAAAACATTCAAAACTAAAAGATTAACAAGAAACCGAAAATCTGTCAATCTAAACTTTCTACCGACGCAACAGATTTGTTGAATTTTTCCGAACCTTAAAACGACTTCAAACGGAAAACCTTAAAACACGAAAAACGTTCCTAAGACATAGATCTAGCTACTGTAAAATTTGCATAATTTTTCATTGTGTTTTGATATCCGAAACCGATCACGAACGAGCCTGCTTTAGATTTAGATCTTGAAACGATGATAGATTCTTTATTCAAACTTGTTGGTGATTTCTACCTTAGATCTAGACCGATCTAGGCTTGGCGTTGAACATAAGAGTTGTAGATCTATATGTTAAGAACACCTCCGTAAAATTTCAGAATTTTTCGTGATGATTTGATGTATGAAATCCACCCGAAACCGAACTGCTAGGATGTGGATCTTGAAATTCTTGACGAAACTTAGGTCCGAACTTGATGACGTTTTTGACTAGGGTTCTAGGCCGATTTAGATCTTTTGCCAAACACAAAAGTTGTAGATAAACGTCTTAAGATTGTCTCTGTAAAATTTCATTAAATTTGGAGTTGATTTGCTATGGTAGAATTTGAAATCTTTAAACTTTGACATATAAGATTCGGACAGATTTGTTTTTATGCGAAAATTGACGTTTTTGACATAGTTGGGTATCTCGGATTGAAAAAGTTAAAACACGAAAGTTGTTCGTCTCGACGTTTCTGAGTCAGTAGTGAAATTTCGGAATTTTTGGAATTAAATCTGAATTTAGACGAATTTAAGAGTAAACGATGGTTGACCGAGTCAAATCTTGAAAAATCTTGTTGAAAAAGATTTTGAATGATATCGGAGCGGATAGCGTCCTGAAATAGTATATTTTGAGAAACTTACTAAACTTGAGAAATTAGCCTTTAAGGTTTAAATGATTGGGAATTCCTTTGAAATAAAATACGCATGAAATACGATGCTTGCCGAAAGGCAATTGAAATATCCTGCTTGCCGAAAGGCAATTGAAATATCTTGCTTGCCGAAAGGCAATTGAAATATCCTGCTTGCCGAAAGGCAATTGAAATATCTTGCTTGCCGAAAGGCAATTGAAATATCTTGCTTGCCGAAAGGCAATTGAAATATACTGCTTGCCGGAAGGCAATTGAAATATAAAGCTTGCCGAATGGCAAATGAAACATAAACTTGAAACATGAGACATGAGATATGAAACTAGGAGACTCGAAAATTGTTCCCTTTGGATTATGCTTTTAAATTATGTCCTTTAATTATATTGCTTTGCAAATTATATTTATGATCTTATGAAGTCTCTGTCGTTTGAATTATTGTTAGCATAATAAATTAAATTATGTCGTGTTGTGCATATGTTTTCTTTAAATATTAAATACTGGCTTTGAAACCCCATAGTTATGTATGTGTTAACTTACTCAGCACGTAGTGCTGACCAAAACCATATTTTCTTTTTCTTTTTCTTCCAGAGTTGAGAATTATGCATCGTCATATGCATACACGGGAAGCTTGGAATGATATATTAGTTTGAATTTTGTATTAGACCAGAAATTGCATGAACGGGCCTGTTTAACCCGTGATTAGGCCATGTTGGCCCTATATTTAAATTCCGCTGCGATACATATATGTAAATATTATTTTCCGCTGCAACTTTGATGTATTATTTTTAAATTATATATGAATGGGCAGTTGAATATTTTAAATTCTGAAAAACCATAGCCTTGCATCTCTTTAGTAAGCTCGGAGAAACCGTGTCTTGCTAGGGAGGTGTGGCGGTGACATCCCGACCTGGGTGACCAAAAACCGGGGTGTTACAAGGTGGTATCAGAGCCCGGAATATTTTTAAAACCTATTATTATTATTATTATTATTTTTAAACTATTATTTTTAAACCATTATTATTTTTAAAGTAATATTAATATTTTGACTATTATTTAAATTTTAAAGTATTATTTCCATGGAGAAATTTTTATTTTAAACCCATGGGAAAAAAAATATATATATTGCATTAAATTATTTTTGGGAGGAAATCATCATTCGCATTTGCATATTGCATCTCCTTTATGTAAAGAACTTAGAATCTTTGCGAATTTTTGACTTAGAATCTTTGCGAATTTGAACTTAGAATCTTGGCGAAGTTGAACCTAGGATCTTGGCGAAATTAACGTAGATCTCTTGTTACACCTATATAATCTTGAGGCATGACATCGAATTAGAAGCAATAACTAGATACTGATGTTGCCTTAGTTCTAGATCGCGTTCATCTAAGCGCACGCCTAATCATAACAAATCTCAGCTTTACGCATTCCTATCCTTGTACGAATTAGAAAATTTCCTCATGTGGAACAATAAAAATCAAGTTTTATTAAAACACTCCTTATTCCAAAAATCTTGTTTGGTTTCCCAAACAACAAATCCATTTCAAACGCACGGCTCATTTAAACCAAACCCGAACCCTCTTGAGAATAACGTATAGACAGTTATGGGGACATAACTGAAATCCTAAAGGGGAGAGGATGTGATACCCCGCAATAATTTATTTTTGGAGTTCAAATTGTTTTGAACTACGTTATGGCTTGATCCCTTCACAGGGTTCGTAGGCAGCTTGGAAATTTTAATTCTGAGTTCAGTCACAAAATTAAAAAAAAATAAAGAAAAAAAAACCAATATAAACGAAGGACCATAGTTCTTAGTTCGAGAGAAGCTAAAAACGCAACTTCGAGGGCGAAGTTAATTCTTAAGGAGGGTAGACTGTAATACCCGTGAAATCAGTAAGGCAACTTCGAGGACGAAGTTGATTTTTAAGGAGGGTGGACTGTAATACCCGTGAAATCAGTCACCCATAAATAAATAAATAAACACATAAATAAATAAATAAATAAAAGAAAAATAAAAAGAGAAATGGAATCTAATTCCAAAGATTAAAAAGGAATTTAAATACCACGAACCCGTGAAGTCGAAAATTGTAATACCGTATATTATTCTAGATATATTTTAAATTAATTTATTTATAAATATTTAAACTATTTCAATACTTGTGTAATTATTAGATGCATAGTAATTAATTAACACTTTATCTTTATAAATATATATACATGATAATAATAATAATAATAATAATAATAATAATAATTAGCATAATAAAAAAAATATATAGATATATGGATGATAGTTATAACAATATTTAGTCTATTTTTAGTATATTGTCAAACCCAATATGATATGAAGAGATTTGGAATAAATCTTTGATTCTAAATCCCTAAATCTAAGGTCCATTACTCTTTCAAAATTTAATCTTCTTCACCTATTTTGCTATTCAAATCAATTCTATGTACAATATATAAAATAAGATAAAACAAAATAAAATAAATAACTATATCAACAATATAGAGATATTTGCTTAGTAGTTAAAACAAAATCCAGTCTATCTTTAGTATATAAAAGTTATAATACATAGTATATTATTGTATCTTTCAAATAGCAAATATTGGTGATAAACCTTAAATCCTAACAACCCCTAAGTGCCGCCCCTTTACCCCTTTTTAAGCTAAATCTTTCTCATCTTCCTATTTTGTTACTCCAACAATTTCTACATACAAAAAAAAAATAAAAAAATAAAACAAAAAGAGCGAACAAAAAAGAGAACGAAGAGGAAAAAAAACAAACCTAATTCGTGGGTGTTGAGGACGATCTCGACGGAGAAGAAGGCACCTCGGGCGGATTTTGACACACCAAAGCGTAGATCGGGTGGTAAGGAAGAAGAGACGACGGAATTTGGACGCGTGCGAGGATCTAGGAGTCAAACGGTGAACGTGGGAGCCACGCCTACAAATCGACGAGCCGGATAATCCAAATTTAGGTAAGTTAACTCTTACATGGTTTTGGGATGAATTAAAACATTCAAAACTAAAAGATTAACAAGAAACCGAAAATCTGTCAATCTAAACTTTCTACCAACGCAACAGATTTGTTGAATTTTTCCGAACCTTAAAACGACTTCAAACGGAAAACCTTAAAACACAAAAAACGTTCCTAAGACATAGATCTAGCTACTGTAAAATTTGCATAATTTTTCATCGTGTTTTGTTATCCGAAACTGATCACGAACGAGCCTGCTTTAGATTTAGATCTTGAAACGATGATAGATTCTTTATTCAAACTTGTTGGTGATTTCTACCTTAGATCTAGACCGATCTAGGCTTGGCGTTGAACATAAGAGTTGTAGATCTATATGTTAAGAACACCTCCGTAAAATTTCAGAATTTTTCGTGATGATTTGATGTATGAAATCCACCCGAAACCGAACTGCTAGGATGTGGATCTTGAAATTCTTGACGAAACTTAGGTCAGAACTTGATGACGTTTTTGACTAGGGTTCTAGGCCGATTTAGATCTTTTGCCAAACACAAAAGTTGTAGATAAACGTCTTAAGATTGTCTCTGTAAAATTTCATTAAATTTGGAGTTGATTTGCTATGGTAGAATTTGAAATCTTTAAACTGTGACATATAAGATTCGGACAGATTTGTTTTTATGCGAAAATTGACGTTTTTGACATAGTTGGGTATCTCGGATTGAAAAAGTTAAAACACGAAAGTTGTTCGTCTCGACGTTTCTGAGTCATTAGTGAAATTTCGGAATTTGTGGAATTAAATCTGAATTTAGACGAATTTAAGAGTAAACGATGGTTGACCGAGTCAAATCTTGAAAAATCTTGTTGAAAAAGATTTTGAATGATATCGGAGCGGATAGCGTCCTGAAATAGTATATTTTGAGAAACTTACTAAACTTGAGAAATTAGCCTTTAAGGTTTAAATGATTGGGAATTCCTTTGAAATAAAATACGCATGAAATACGATGCTTGCCGAAAGGCAATTGAAATATCCTGCTTGCCGAAAGGCAATTGAAATATCTTGCTTGCCGAAAGGCAATTGAAATATCCTGCTTGCCGAAAGGCAATTGAAATATCTTGCTTGCCGAAAGGCAATTGAAATATCTTGCTTGCCGAAAGGCAATTGAAATATACTGCTTGCCGGAAGGCAATTGAAATATAAAGCTTGCCGAATGGCAAATGAAACATAAACTTGAAACATGAGACATGAGATATGAAACTAGGAGACTCGAAAATTGTTCCCTTTGGATTATGCTTTTAAATTATGTCCTTTAATTATATTGCTTTGCAAATTATATTTATGATCTTATGAAGTCTCTGTCGTTTGAATTATTGTTAGCATAATAAATTAAATTATGTCGTGTTGTGCATATGTTTTCTTTAAATATTAAATACTGGCTTTGAAACCCCATAGTTATGTATGTGTTAACTTACTCAGCACGTAGTGCTGACCAAAACCATATTTTCTTTTTCTTTTTCTTCCAGAGTTGAGAATTATGCATCGTCATATGCATACACGGGAAGCTTGGGATGATATATTAGTTTGAATTTTGTATTAGACCAGAAATTGCATGAACGGGCCTTTTAACCCGTGATTAGGCCATGTTGGCCCTATATTTAAATTCCGCTGCGATACATATATGTAAATATTATTTTCCGCTGCAACTTTGATGTATTATTTTTAAATTATATATGAATGGGCAGTTGAATATTTTAAATTCTGAAAAACCATAGCCTTGCATCTCTTTAGTAAGCTCGGAGAAACCGTGTCTTGCTAGGGAGGTGTGGCGGTGACATCCCGACCTGGGTGACCAAAAACCGGGGTGTTACAAGGTGGTATCAGAGCCCGGAATATTTTTAAAACCTATTATTATTATTATTATTATTTTTAAACTATTATTTTTAAACCATTATTATTTTTAAAGTAATATTAATATTTTGACTATTATTTAAATTTTAAAGTATTATTTCCATGGAGAAATTTTTATTTTAAACCCATGGGAAAAAAAATATATATTGCATTAAATTATTTTTGGGAGGAAATCATCATTCGCATTTGCATATTGCATCTCCTTTATGTAAAGAACTTAGAATCTTTGCGAAATTTTGACTTAGAATCTTTGCGAATTTGAACTTAGAATCTTTGCGAATTTTTGACTTAGAATCTTTGCGAATTTGAACTTAGAATCTTGGCGAAGTTGAACCTAGGATCTTGGCGAAATTAACGTAGATCTCTTGTTACACCTATATAATCTTGAGGCATGACATCGAATTAGAAGCAATAACTAGATACTGATGTTGCCTTAGTTCTAGATCGCGTTCATCTAAGCGCACGCCTAATCATAACAAATCTCAGCTTTACGCATTCCTATCCTTGTACGAATTAGAAAATTTCCTCATGTGGAACAATAAAAATCAAGTTTTATTAAAACACTCCTTATTCCAAAAATCTTGTTTGGTTTCCCAAACAACAAATCCATTTCAAACGCACGGCTCATTTAAACCAAACCCGAACCCTCTTGAGAATAACGTATAGACAGTTATGGGGACATAACTGAAATCCTAAAGGGGAGAGGATGTGATACCCCGCAATAATTTATTTTTGGAGTTCAAATTGTTTTGAACTACGTTATGGCTTGATCCCTTCACAGGGTTCGTAGGCAGCTTGGAAATTTTAATTCTGAGTTCAGTCACAAAATTAAAAAAAAAATAAAGAAAAAAAAACCAATATAAACGAAGGACCATAGTTCTTAGTTCGAGAGAAGCTAAAAACGCAACTTCGAGGGCGAAGTTAATTCTTAAGGAGGGTAGACTGTAATACCCGTGAAATCAGTAAGGCAACTTCGAGGACGAAGTTGATTTTTAAGGAGGGTAGACTGTAATACCCGTGAAATCAGTCACCCATAAATAAATAAATAAACACATAAATAAATAAATAAATAAAAGAAAAATAAAAAGAGAAATGGAATCTAATTCCAAAGATTAAAAAGGAATTTAAATACCACGAACCCGTGAAGTCGAAAATTGTAATACCGTATATTATTCTAGATATATTTTAAATTAATTTATTTATAAATATTTAAACTATTTCAATACTTGTGTAATTATTAGATGCATAGTAATTAATTAACACTTTATCTTTATAAATATATATACATGATAATAATAATAATAATAATAATAATAATAATAATAATAATAATTAGCATAATAAAAAAAATATATAGATATATGGATGATAGTTATAACAATATTTAGTCTATTTTTAGTATATTGTCAAACCCAATATGATATGAAGAGATTTGGAATAAATCTTTGATTCTAAATCCCTAAATCTAAGGTCCATTACTCTTTCAAAATTTAATCTTCTTCACCTATTTTGCTATTCAAATCAATTCTATGTACAATATATAAAATAAGATAAAACAAAATAAAATAAATAACTATATCAACAATATAGAGATATTTGCTTAGTAGTTAAAACAAAATCTAGTCTATCTTTAGTATATAAAAGTTATAATACATAGTATATTATTGTATCTTTCAAATAGCAAATATTGGTGATAAACCTTAAATCCTAACAACCCCTAAGTGCCGCCCCTTTACCCCTTTTTAAGCTAAATCTTTCTCATCTTCCTATTTTGTTACTCCAACAATTTCTACATACAAAAAAAAAAATAAAAAAATAAAACAAAAAGAGCGAACAAAAAAGAGAACGAAGAGGAAAAAAAAACAAACCTAATTCGTGGGTGTTGAGGACGATCTCGACGGAGAAGAAGGCACCTCGGGCGGATTTTGACACACCAAAGCGTAGATCGGGTGGTAAGGAAGAAGAGACGACGGAATTTGGACGCGTGCGAGGATCTAGGAGTCAAACGGTGAACGTGGGAGCCACGCCTACAAATCGACGAGCCGGATAATCCAAATTTAGGTAAGTTAACTCTTACATGGTTTTGGGATGAATTAAAACATTCAAAACTAAAAGATTAACAAGAAACCGAAAATCTGGCAATCTAAACTTTCTACCGACGCAACAGATTTGTTGAATTTTTCCGAACCTTAAAACGACTTCAAACGGAAAACCTTAAAACACGAAAAACGTTCCTAAGACATAGATCTAGCTACTGTAAAATTTGTATAATTTTTCATCGTGTTTTGTTATCCGAAACCGATCACGAACGAGCCTGCTTTAGATTTAGATCTTGAAACGATGATAGATTCTTTATTCAAACTTGTTGGTGATTTCTACCTTAGATCTAGACCGATCTAGGCTTGGCGTTGAACATAAGAGTTGTAGATCTATATGTTAAGAACACCTCCGTAAAATTTCAGAATTTTTCGTGATGATTTGATGTATGAAATCCACCCGAAACCGAACTGCTAGGATGTGGATCTTGAAATTCTTGACGAAACTTAGGTCAGAACTTGATGACGTTTTTGACTAGGGTTCTAGGCCGATTTAGATCTTTTGCCAAACACAAAAGTTGTAGATAAACGTCTTAACATGGTCTCTGTAAAATTTCATTAAATTTGGAGTTGATTTGCTATGGTAGAATTTGAAATCTTTAAACTGTGACATATAAGATTCGGACAGATTTGTTTTTATGCGAAAATTGACGTTTTTGACATAGTTGGGTATCTCGGATTGAAAAAGTTAAAACACGAAAGTTGTTCGTCTCGACGTTTCTGAGTCAGTAGTGAAATTTCGGAATTTTTGGAATTAAATCTGAATTTAGACGAATTTAAGAGTAAACGATGGTTGACCGAGTCAAATCTTGAAAAATCTTGTTGAAAAAGATTTTGAATGATATCGGAGCGGATAGCGTCCTGAAATAGTATATTTTGAGAAACTTACTAAACTTGAGAAATTAGCCTTTAAGGTTTAAATGATTGGGAATTCCTTTGAAATAAAATACGCATGAAATACGATGCTTGCCGAAAGGCAATTGAAATATCCTGCTTGCCGAAAGGCAATTGAAATATCTTGCTTGCCGAAAGGCAATTGAAATATCCTGCTTGCCGAAAGGCAATTGAAATATCTTGCTTGCCGAAAGGCAATTGAAATATCTTGCTTGCCGAAAGGCAATTGAAATATACTGCTTGCCGGAAGGCAATTGAAATATAAAGCTTGCCGAATGGCAAATGAAACATAAACTTGAAACATGAGACATGAGATATGAAACTAGGAGACTCGAAAATTGTTCCCTTTGGATTATGCTTTTAAATTATGTCCTTTAATTATATTGCTTTGCAAATTATATTTATGATCTTATGAAGTCTCTGTCGTTTGAATTATTGTTAGCATAATAAATTAAATTATGTCGTGTTGTGCATATGTTTTCTTTAAATATTAAATACTGGCTTTGAAACCCCATAGTTATGTATGTGTTAACTTACTCAGCACGTAGTGCTGACCAAAACCATATTTTCTTTTTCTTTTTCTTCCAGAGTTGAGAATTATGCATCGTCACATGCATACACGGGAAGCTTGGGATGATATATTAGTTTGAATTTTGTATTAGACCAGAAATTGCATGAACGGGCCTGTTTAACCCGTGATTAGGCCATGTTGGCCCTATATTTAAATTCCGCTGCGATACATATATGTAAATATTATTTTCCGCTGCAACTTTGATGTATTATTTTTAAATTATATATGAATGGGCAGTTGAATATTTTAAATTCTGAAAAACCATAGCCTTGCATCTCTTTAGTAAGCTCGGAGAAACCGTGTCTTGCTAGGGAGGTGTGGCGGTGACATCCCGACCTGGGTGACCAAAAACCGGGGTGTTACAAGGTGGTATCAGAGCCCGGAATATTTTTAAAACCTATTATTATTATTATTATTATTATTTTTAAACTATTATTTTTAAACCATTATTATTTTTAAAGTAATATTAATATTTTGACTATTATTTAAATTTTAAAGTATTATTTCCATGGAGAAATTTTTATTTTAAACCCATGGGAAAAAAAATATATATTGCATTAAATTATTTTTGGGAGGAAATCATCATTCGCATTTGCATATTGCATCTCCTTTATGTAAAGAACTTAGAATCTTTGCGAATTTTTGACTTAGAATCTTTGCGAATTTGAACTTAGAATCTTGGCGAAGTTGAACCTAGGATCTTGGCGAAATTAACGTAGATCTCTTGTTACACCTATATAATCTTGAGGCATGACATCGAATTAGAAGCAATAACTAGATACTGATGTTGCCTTAGTTCTAGATCGCGTTCATCTAAGCGCACGCCTAATCATAACAAATCTCAGCTTTACGCATTCCTATCCTTGTACGAATTAGAAAATTTCCTCATGTGGAACAATAAAAATCAAGTTTTATTAAAACACTCCTTATTCCAAAAATCTTGTTTGGTTTCCCAAACAACAAATCCATTTCAAACGCACGGCTCATTTAAACCAAACCCGAACCCTCTTGAGAATAACGTATAGACAGTTATGGGGACATAACTGAAATCCTAAAGGGGAGAGGATGTGATACCCCGCAATAATTTATTTTTGGAGTTCAAATTGTTTTGAACTACGTTATGGCTTGATCCCTTCACAGGGTTCGTAGGCAGCTTGGAAATTTTAATTCTGAGTTCAGTCACAAAATTAAAAAAAAATAAAGAAAAAAAAACCAATATAAACGAAGGACCATAGTTCTTAGTTCGAGAGAAGCTAAAAACGCAACTTCGAGGGCGAAGTTAATTCTTAAGGAGGGTAGACTGTAATACCCGTGAAATCAGTAAGGCAACTTCGAGGACGAAGTTGATTTTTAAGGAGGGTAGACTGTAATACCCGTGAAATCAGTCACCCATAAATAAATAAATAAACACATAAATAAATAAATAAATAAAAGAAAAATAAAAAGAGAAATGGAATCTAATTCCAAAGATTAAAAAGGAATTTAAATACCACGAACCCGTGAAGTCGAAAATTGTAATACCGTATATTATTCTAGATATATTTTAAATTAATTTATTTATAAATATTTAAACTATTTCAATACTTGTGTAATTATTAGATGCATAGTAATTAATTAACACTTTATCTTTATAAATATATATACATGATAATAATAATAATAATAATAATAATAATAATAATAATAATAATAATAATAATAATTAGCATAATAAAAAAATATATAGATATATGGATGATAGTTATAACAATATTTAGTCTATTTTTAGTATATTGTCAAACCCAATATGATATGAAGAGATTTGGAATAAATCTTTGATTCTAAATCCCTAAATCTAAGGTCCATTACTCTTTCAAAATTTAATCTTCTTCACCTATTTTGCTATTCAAATCAATTCTATGTACAATATATAAAATAAGATAAAACAAAATAAAATAAATAACTATATCAACAATATAGAGATATTTGCTTAGTAGTTAAAACAAAATCTAGTCTATCTTTAGTATATAAAAGTTATAATACATAGTATATTATTGTATCTTTCAAATAGCAAATATTGGTGATAAACCTTAAATCCTAACAACCCCTAAGTGCCGCCCCTTTACCCCTTTTTAAGCTAAATCTTTCTCATCTTCCTATTTTGTTACTCCAACAATTTCTACATACAAAAAAAAAAATAAAAAAATAAAACAAAAAGAGCGAACAAAAAAGAGAACGAAGAGGAAAAAAAACAAACCTAATTCGTGGGTGTTGAGGACGATCTCGACGGAGAAGAAGGCACCTCGGGCGGATTTTGACACACCAAAGCGTAGATCGGGTGGTAAGGAAGAAGAGACGATGGAATTTGGACGCGTGCGAGGATCTAGGAGTCAAACGGTGAACGTGGGAGCCACGCCTACAAATCGACGAGCCGGATAATCCAAATTTAGGTAAGTTAACTCTTACATGGTTTTGGGATGAATTAAAACATTCAAAACTAAAAGATTAACAAGAAACCGAAAATCTGTCAATCTAAACTTTCTACCGACGCAACAGATTTGTTGAATTTTTCCGAACCTTAAAACGACTTCAAACAGAAAACCTTAAAACACGAAAAACATTCCTAAGACATAGATCTAGCTACTGTAAAATTTGCATAATTTGTCATTGTGTTTTGTTATCCGAAACCGATCACGAACGAGCCTGCTTTAGATTTAGATCTTGAAACGATGATAGATTCTTTATTCAAACTTGTTGGTGATTTCTACCTTAGATCTAGACCGATCTAGGCTTGGCGTTGAACATAAGAGTTGTAGATCTATATGTTAAGAACACCTCCGTAAAATTTCAGAATTTTTCGTGATGATTTGATGTATGAAATCCACCCAAAACCGAACTGCTAGGATGTGGATCTTGAAATTCTTGACGAAACTTAGGTCAGAACTTGATGACGTTTTTGACTAGGGTTCTAGGCCGATTTAGATCTTTTGCCAAACACAAAAGTTGTAGATAAACGTCTTAACATGGTCTCTGTAAAATTTCATTAAATTTGGAGTTGATTTGCTATGGTAGAATTTGAAATCTTTAAACTGTGACATATAAGATTCGGACAGATTTGTTTTTATGCGAAAATTGACGTTTTTGACATAGTTGGGTATCTCGGATTGAAAAAGTTAAAACACGAAAGTTGTTCGTCTCGACGTTTCTGAGTCAGTAGTGAAATTTCGGAATTTTTGGAATTAAATCTGAATTTAGACGAATTTAAGAGTAAACGATGGTTGACCGAGTCAAATCTTGAAAAATCTTGTTGAAAAAGATTTTGAATGATATCGGAGCGGATAGCGTCCTGAAATAGTATATTTTGAGAAACTTACTAAACTTGAGAAATTAGCCTTTAAGGTTTAAATGATTGGGAATTCCTTTGAAATAAAATACGCATGAAATACGATGCTTGCCGAAAGGCAATTGAAATATCCTGCTTGCCGAAAAGCAATTGAAATATCTTGCTTGCCGAAAGGCAATTGAAATATCCTGCTTGCCGAAAGGCAATTGAAATATCTTGCTTGCCGAAAGGCAATTGAAATATCTTGCTTGCCGAAAGGCAATTGAAATATACTGCTTGCCGGAAGGCAATTGAAATATAAAGCTTGCCGAATGGCAAATGAAACATAAACTTGAAACATGAGACATGAGATATGAAACTAGGAGACTCGAAAATTGTTCCCTTTGGATTATGCTTTTAAATTATGTCCTTTAATTATATTGCTTTGCAAATTATATTTATGATCTTATGAAGTCTCTGTCGTTTGAATTATTGTTAGCATAATAAATTAAATTATGTCGTGTTGTGCATATGTTTTCTTTAAATATTAAATACTGGCTTTGAAACCCCATAGTTATGTATGTGTTAACTTACTCAGCACGTAGTGCTGACCAAAACCATATTTTCTTTTTCTTTTTCTTCCAGAGTTGAGAATTATGCATCGTCATATGCATACACGGGAAGCTTGGGATGATATATTAGTTTGAATTTTGTATTAGACCAGAAATTGCTTGAACGGGCCTGTTTAACCCGTGATTAGGCCATGTTGGCCCTATATTTAAATTCCGCTGCGATACATATATGTAAATATTATTTTCCGCTGCAACTTTGATGTATTATTTTTAAATTATATATGAATGGGCAGTTGAATATTTTAAATTCTGAAAAACCATAGCCTTGCATCTCTTTAGTAAGCTCGGAGAAACCGTGTCTTGCTAGGGAGGTGTGGCGGTGACATCCCGACCTGGGTGACCAAAAACCGGGGTGTTACATTAAAGATAGAAAAGAAGATGAAAATCCTGTAGCTGATCATCTATCTAGACTAGAGCATGGAAAAGGGGAAGAAAAATTAATTAATGATGCATTTCCTGATGAAAATTTGTATTTAATAAATAACACTTCCTCTGATCCGTGGTTTGCTGATTTTGTAAATTATTTAGCATGTGGTGTAATTCCTGATCATTTAAAATGGCATAGTCAAAAGCAAAAATTTAAAACTGATGCTAAATATTTTATTTGGGATGAACCTTATTTGTTTAGACTGAAGATCAAATCATAAGGAGATGCATCCCTGATGAGGATTTTGAAAAAGTTTTAAAGGCTTGCCACGAAGGACTTGGAGGAGGACATGTTGGACCGAATAGGACAGCTCATAAGGTACTCGAAGGTGGTTTATATTGGCCTAATATTTATCGTGATGCTAGATCATTTGTGCAAAAATGTGATGTATGTCAAAGAGCTGGTAATATCACTAAAAAAGATGAAATGCCACTAAAAAGGAATTATGCCTGTTGAGTTGTTTGATTTGTGGGGAATTGATTTTATGGGTCCATTTTCACCATCTAATGGGAAATTGTATGTTCTTGTTGCTGTAGAATATGTATCAAAATGGGTAGAAGCTGAATCATGTGCTTTAAATGATGCTAAACAAGTTATTAAATTCTTGAAAAAGCAAATCTTTACTCGTTTTGGTGTGCCTAAAGCAATCATAAGTGATGGTGGATCGCATTTTGTCAATAGGGCTGTTAATCAATTGTTATCTAGATTTCATGTTCATCATAGGATAACAACACCCTATCATCCTCAAGCCAATGGTCAGGTAGAAGTCACTAATCGTGAGATTAAAAAGATTTTGGAAGCCACTGTAGGAAAATCTAGAAAAGATTGGGCTTTTAAGTTAGATGAAGCACTGTGGGCTTATAGGACATCCTTTAAAACACCTATAGGTATGACTCCTTTTAAATTGGTTTATGGTAGAGCTTGTCACTTACCTTTTGAACTTGAGTTTAAATCACTTTGGGCTATGAAAAAGTTGAATTTTGAATTTAAAGAGGCTCAGGAGAAAAGGAAGGTAGATCTTACTGAATTAGAAGAAATTAGACGTCAAGCGTATGATAATGCTCTAATTTATAAGGAAAGAACAAAGCTTTATCATGATAAAATGCTTAGGCCTAAGGTGTTTGAAGCTGGTCAATTAGTGCTTTTATATAATTCTAGATTTAAAGTGTTTCCTGGTAAATTGAAGACAAAGTGGTCAGGGTCTTTCAGGATTGTTAAAGTGTTGGATAATGGTGCAGTAGTTTTAAAAGCTGAAGATGAAAGGGAATTCACTGTAAATGGTCAAAGACTTAAACATTATTTTGGAGATGAAGTTAAAATTCATCGAACAAATTAATGTTAAGCCTTTGGTTATTTAAATCTGCTTAATGAAGTAATTGCATTGCATTTCATGTTTAATTATGTTAAGTTTTTATTAAGTAAAACTATAAAAACCAATAAAAATTATAAATGGAAGAAAAGGACAAAAATATTTTATTTTACATTTTATTATTTATGTGCTTTTAGCTGTTTTAATAGTTCTTGTTTTAATGTTGCTTTAAGGTTAATTTTGTTGTTTGAATTTTATGCTATGTTAATTGCATGTGTTGAATAAATTGAGTGGGACATTACCTATGAATTGGAATAAGTAGCAAAATGTTGAGAAATGATGGATTTGTGTGTGCGTGGAGATTGATCTTGATATGTGCAAGTTGACTCGGTTGAGAACTGAGAGGGGAATTTGATGTGGAATTATTTGGCTAATTGAGGAGAACTATGACTCGGGAAGATCTAGGGAGGCTGGATATGCTAAATCTGACTTGCTAATCTTAGGGAGTGAATTGACTATCATTGTGGTTGAATTTGAGCTGAAATTCGAGTGTCACAGACTCAGTTCAGGCGCCACACCTTCTTGGTGGCGCCTGAAATCAAGCTCAGGCGCCACATTATGCGCCATTTTCAAACCTGGAAAAATTTTAAGCCAGTTTTTGCGCCACACACACTGTGTGGCGCATAAAACTGCTCCGAAGCGCCAATTATTGCGCCACTTGAGGACTTAGAAAATTTCGCGATCAGACAATGCGCCGCACAGCTTGTGCGGCGCCTAAAAGGTGGCTCCAGCGCCACAAATGGCGCCTGACCCGGCGGGTCAGAATCCCGACCCGGACCTGAATCGGGATTTTAAGCCCCAAAATCCTCTTTTCTTCCTCAGTTCGACCGAAGCTCCCTTTTCTCTCCATTTTCTTCAGCACCGTGCGCCACCCTCCTCTCCCAAGCGACACATTTGCGCCACTCCGGTAAAAATTCTTCCAATTCTTGTTTCTTCATATCAATTCTCATCCACATTGTTCAAATTCTCATTCCAAAATCCAAATTTTGCTTTGTGTAAATCAAATTAGGGTTCTTCAACCCTAGTTCTTCAAATTTGGGAAATCTTCTTCAAAATGCTTTAATCTTTCAATTTAGGTAAGAATGACTATCCGAATTCAAATTTTATCATATTTTAGTGCTTTGGAATACATTAATTGTGGTATTTGTGTTGTTACTCAAATTTTGGGTATTATTAGAATGTGGGATTAAACTTGTTTTTAATTGTCTAAATCTTAGTTTGAACATGAACAAGTGTTGTAGAACATGGATTGAATGCATATTGTGAAATTTTTGGATTAACATTAAAATTTGAATTTTTATAAATTTTAAAATCTGAAAATTGCTTTAAAATAGTTAAAATGGCATTTTTGATTAATTAAATGGATGAAACATCATTAGAACATGTCATTTTAGTTATATTAAAAATATAAAGCTATTTTCATGTCAAAAATTCCATGTTCTTTCTAATGTGAGTCACTTGGAGCATGTTTTGATAAAAACTCTTTTATTTATAATTTAGTTAATTAAAATAGGTTAATTTAGCATATAAATAAATTGGAATGGATTTAAATATTAACTTAAACCATTTTTAATGCACTAGTTTAATAATTTAGGTTGTTTTTATTTATTAAATCTGAAAATTTAATAAAAGAAGGAGTTTTTATTAGAAAGGCATGCTTTAACATGAATTTTAAACTTTGGAATAAAATGGATGTTATAATGCAACAAAGTTTAGGATTCATAACTTTTAAAATACAACACCTTGGTCATTAAATTATTTAAATCCCACATTCTAGGTTGATGTATATGTTTGCTTTATACTTAACACTTAAGTTAAACCTTTGGTTTAAACTTAAGTGTGAGGATGGGAGGCAATGCATATATGTGATACTAACCCAAAGTTTTTGTACAACCAGGTACTGAAATAATGTATAATCCTCCAAACCTCCCTAAGAAATCGGGTTACAGGTATATACCCATGCCCGAGGGAAGGATGTGGATTTATGATCCACAGTCACCGGATAGCATTCCTACTCCTATTCCTGATGAGCATATTTTTGAACATCGCAGACTCCGTATGAAAAATTTCATACAGATGGATCCACCACAGGGCTCAGGAGGTGCTTCCAAATCTAAGGGACTTCTTTCTTATTTCAGAAAGAGTAAGTCCAAGAGTGGTGCTTCTTCGAGGCATATTACTGCACCCGCTGATGACCAGTAGGAGGTCAATCAGCCTGACCAGCCCGTTCAGCCTGAGCAGCATGAGGCATCTGACCATTCACAGGCCCCCTCTAGAGCCTCTCGGGGGAAGGCACCCGCCACGAGTTCCACTTCCTCTCGACCTAGGAGAGGGAGATCTGCTGCATTAGCTATCCAGGAGCCTGTCCCTGAGGCTGTAGGAGGGGAGGAAGATGATGATGAGGTTGATCAGGAGGAGCAAGAGGAGCAACAGGCAAGGGGAGGACCGAAAACGCAAGATCCCAGAGCCTATGTCCCTGAGCTGTTTTATATCAAGGAGGGCATATTCGATGCCACTGTATTCAGGAGTGCCAGGGCATATGAGCTGTACAAGAGATTCCATAAAAAGAGGATCATTGCAATAGGGGTTTCTCAGACAGAGACTTGCAGCACCCTTTGCTTCAAGACGCTATTAGATCCAGGGGTTGGGAGAGATTTGTGAGACACCCAGCTGGATCATATTCATGGGAGCTGACTAGGCTATTTCTAGCCAATGCTGAGGAGGAGGATTCTTGGATTTTTGGGGTCAGAGTGCCCATTACTCAGCACATTAATCAGATTTTTGGAGTAGTAGATGTGCCCTATGGCAGAGACTTCTGGGAGCCGGTGATGAGGGCCGATGACAGGGAAGATTTTAAGAAACTTGTACTGATGTCTATGTTTGAGGGTCAGGAGGATGTCCTCACGTATGATGATGATGACATGAGTAGGCTACATGGGCCTGATATGGATGCTCCTATGTACCAGCTCCTCATGTTCTATAGATCGAGATGGAGCCCTTCGACTCACACCTGTGGACCCACTGCCCTGGATATGTATGTTCCATATTGCATCAAGGTGGGGAGCCCGATCAACATGGGAGAGCTTGTATCGCTCGAGCTGAGACAGACACCGGGGGTGTCTAAGAGGTCAGCTCTCATGTTCCCCAGTTTGATATGGCAACTTTGTGCTCAAGCAGGAGTGGATATGGGGCAGTTTGATAGAGATTGGAGAATGAGGCCCCCGATTCCATTTGGGAAGAAGAACTTCAAGTTGTCTGGCATAAGATGCCAACCTATGATACTTCCCAGGGAGTTGCCTAGGCAGTCACCACCTGCACCATCACAGGGGAGCCAGGAGCATTCTGAGGCTCCTTCACAGTCCACCCGGGGTACACGAGGTGGTAGGGGCAGAGGTAGAGGGCGAGGCAGAGCTCAGCCACAGCAGTCACAGCAGTCATAGCAGTATCAGGGAGAGCCTGATTGGGCTAGGGCATTACAGATTGACCAGCAGACAATGATGACCAACCAGCAAAATTGGATGAACACCATGGATGAGCGGATGAGGTTGGTAGCTCAGAGGCAACACTTTTTGAGCGATCAGATTGCAAAGAATGCTCGAGCCCAGGCTTACCACGCAGCCCGACTGGAGTTCTTCATGTCCCAGAGCTTAGGACAGAGATATGTTGCTCCTCAGACACCTTCTGAGGACGATGATGATGAGGACTATGTAGGCTCTGGAGATGGTAGCGAGGATGGAGATGATGATGATGCTGAGGATGCTGATGCTGGGGATGGATCTGAGGAAGTAGGAGACAATGACGATTCTGAAGATGAGGATTCTGACTGATTATGAGTGATAGATAGGCTTGTGGTCGTTATAGATGATATGTATTGATAGGCCTATGTATTTGACTCCATTTTCATTTTGCTACATTTTAGTAATTTTTCATTCGGTGACAAAATTGCATTGTCCTAAACTCTATTCATGTTATTTTGTTAGTTTTAAATATGTCAATGGCATTACTTTAGTTATCTTGGTTATATAAAGCATTTGATAGTTTCTATGTAGCTTATAAGGGTTTTAGTTGTTTTTAAATTCAATAAAGTAGCTCTTACCAATAGCATGTTAGATTGAGTTGTTTTGAACTGTTGAAAAGATCAATGTAGTGTATTTGGACTTGATTGATGTGTGGAAGAAGTGAAATTGATATTGTTGAATGATTTGGAGATGTTGGACATCATGGAGAAGAACTTAGGAAAAACACATTCTGCCCGAATTGGCACAGAATGCGCCACATGTGCTTTGTGGCGCCTAAAAATGCCTTCCAGCGCCACTTTATGCGCCACAAAACTTAGAAATTTTTCTAAGTTTTTCCAAAATGCGCCGCATGTGCTTGGTGGCGCATAAAATCACTCTGAAGCGCCACTTTTGGCGCCGCAAAATGAGAATTTTTCCAAGTTTGCTTCAGGATGCGCCGCATCAACTGTGCGGCGCATAAAACCCCCCTTGAGCGCCACAAAATGCGCCGTGGATTATTTTTAAATTTTATTTTATTTTTAAAATGCAGTGTGGCGCCTAAATTGGCCTCGGAGCGCCACTTTTTGCACCACTGACGCGAATTTTTCAAAAATCCACGAATCCAAAAGATTCAAATCATATCTAATTGATTCTTGGGATCCTAAACAGCATTATACTGATTCCAAATCATATGTTTAGTGTATATTTGGATCTAGATTAAATCAATCACTCCGTATCTCAACAAAATCAAGACTTCACCACCTTTAAAAAGCGGAATACCGATCTGTCATCACTCTCACATTACCAAATCTATCAATTCTTCTCTCTTCCAGTTTAATTAGCTTTCTAATCTCAATCCCTTCTTCCTAAATTCTGCCATCATGAGATCAAAGAGAAAGAATAACCCGAGAAACAATGGTGGAAAGAAACAGAAAGCCACAGAGCCTGCCCCATCACAGACACCAGTCATTAGAGAACCTGATCCGGAGCCGGCTGCTGTGGGTGCTGAAGATTTGTTTGTGAATAATTTGGTGGCTCCTGATTCATATAATGGAAACGAAACTTCCTTCAATTCTGCTCAACCAACAGAGGATGATCCACAGCAAGAAGAGGATGATGCTGAATCTCCGGAGGAAATTTCACCGGAGGTTCCACGTGGTTCTAAAACCAAGAGGAAGAGTCATAATAGAAAGGATGATACACCTCCTCTAGAAGAACTAACCGGAGACAATTTCAATCCGGCACTCTTTATAAATCAGGAGGCCTACTTTTACTATCAAAGAATGGTGAAAAGATGGATTATCCAAGATAAGGGATTTACTGAAGATGATATGGATCGAGTTCTGGTTCATGATGCTTTGATGAGTCAAGGATGGATGAAGTTTGCTGAGCATAAGGATGTCTCTTTTCCGGCTACGAAGAAGAAGAATTTCCATGAGCCTATTTATGACGAGGAAGGAGGACCTGAATTGGAGAAAAGGATCTTGAAGGAGATGTTTGAGAATCAAAAGAAAGTTGCCTACGTAGGGGAGAAGAAAGAGAGAGTTGTTGCCACTTTGATGGATGCACTCGATTTGCTGTATAAGCATAAGGTTTTTCCTACTTCACACACTTCTCAGCCTGGTGTAGAAGAGCTATATTTTGTGTACTGTGTGAAGAATGGATTGCCTATCGATGTTGGAGAGATGATAGCACATGAGCTGGATGGTATGGCATCTGATGCTGCGAGGACTGTGCTTGGATTTCCTGCACTTATCTGGACACTTTGTGAGAGAGCTGGAGTGGACATGACGGCCTATGCTCATGATTTGAAACCAAAGCCTCCTATTTCTTTCAAGAATTTCTATAATAAGCCTGGAGTAAGATGTGCAGAGCTTGCTTACCCTACTGCACCCCGTGAGGCACCCACTCATCATCCTGATATACCTAGTACATCTGGTACTAAGGCAGAGCCTGCAGAGATTGCAATTAATAGGATGACCTATGAGATTCATCAGCTTAGAGCCGAGATGAAGAGGAAGGAGGATAGTACACGGACACAGTTTGCACGATTTTCTTCCAGACTTGAGTATTTCAGGTCTAAAAGTTTAGGTGATCGATATGTTCCTCCTACTGATTCGAGCTCTAAAGATAGTGATGAAGGTCCTGGGGAAGATGAAGTAGATGATTCGGAAGGATCTTTAGAAATCTAGATTTTTGATTAGATAGGATTGCTCCCTTTTTGGTTTAATTTGTAATAATTAGAATAATTTTGGTCATATTTTGCTTATTTACTTAGCATCTTTATGTAATAGTTGCTAGAACTTGTGGTATTTTACTTTTGGTAAGTTTATGGAATTTAATATTTTATTTAAATCTGTCCATTTTTATTTAATTAATGAAAAGAGCAATTAAAAATCTGAAATTTAAAATTAAAATAATAAAAATCTGAATTTAAATAAATTATGGATGGAATTTAATTATTTTAATTCATAAATTACCATGTGTTCTAACGACTATCTTTTGTATGAGCAAATACCATATAAATATATAAAGAAGCAGGATATGCCATGAAGAAACAAGCAAAAGGGGACATCCAAGATGGTGAAAGAATTTTTAGGATCTAAACATTCCAGGTGTGATCTTTTCATGTTATATGTTATCAATTTGCATGAAGTATATGGTAAGAGCTAGATTTAATTTTATTTTACTGTTTAGTATGCTTTGAATAAAATGGTACATGCATGATTAATTATTTTAAAATTTAAATTGTGTTTTCTCAGTAGTGCTATTATTTAGAGATTATCACATCATTGCCAATCTGGAGAAAATCCAAATAAGTCTAAATGTTCTACTTTAATCCGATTTTACAACTTAATGAGTATTAGGTTTCTTAGTTTAAAGTCCTAGACTTTGTCAAATTATTCTGCAAGTTGTTTGAGCTATTGGTGACAATTCTATTTACCTTGCAGAAAACTATTTGATTAATTAGACTAGTTATTTAAAATGTGGAGAGTTATCATTATTTATAAATAAATATGCTCGTTCTAAGTCTTTTTAAATGCTTAATTAAAATAAAGTCAGAGTGAAACCCCTATATTCGAGAAAAAAATATATGAAAAAATGGTATTCAAATCTTGCAAACAGAAAAAGAAAAAAATATTAATGAATGCAAGATCAAAAAAAAAAGAAAAAGAAAAAGAAAAAAAGGGGGATTAAATAAAAATTCAAACTCTTGACTGGATGACTGGCACATATTCGGTGACATGAGTAGCTTTTGGAATTCAACCGTCTACAACTCAGCCAAAGTGTCTAGAATATAGTGAAACCTAGCCATAGATTGAGCATATTTAAAGATTGGAATAGAAAAACATATTTACATTATTCACTTTCCCTTATTAAGTGCTATGTATAATTAATCTGTTTTCTGTATTGTAAGTGTTTTGGGTATCTGGTTCTAATAGCTGATGCATATCAATTTGCCTAGTTCTAGTACATCAAACTTTGAACCCTTTTTGCTCATTGTGTTGTTGAAATCTACGATTTGGCAGAACTATAGAGACTTTATTTTTATTATCTTGATTGGCAAGTTGACGTGTTAATTGATCTCATTGCTCAAGGGACGAGCAATATTTAAGTGTGAGGATGTTGATGCACCATGTGAAACCACATTTAAATAAGCTTAAATTGTGTTAAAACGAACCTAAATTGCATGCGTGAGACCCTATTTTACTGCTTTTTAGTTTATATTTCATGTGATTTGTAAAATAATACTGGTTAAATTGAGCTTATCCGAGTCCAATTTATCTTGTTATATGATTTATAATAAGACTTTGGCAATTCTAATACATTGCAATGATGTTTCAGGCGTTAAAATGATGAAAGAAGATGTTCGGAGGTCAAAGGATGTCAAATTCGGAATTTTCAACACTGGAAAAGCTCCAGAATGCGCCACATAGGCATGGCGGCGCCTAAAATCATGCTCAGGCGCCACATCAACACTTAGGAAAATTTCGGATTGGAAAAAGCTTCAGGATGCGCCGCACCTTCTTGGTGGCGCATAAAATGCCCTCCAGGCGCCACTTTTTGCGCCGCGGGCTAAATTTTAGGAAATTGTCAGAATGCACCGCACCTTCTTCGCGGCACCGAAAACCTCTTCCGAGCGCCACTTTTTGCGCCACAGTCGCGGTTGGGCAGTTTTCTAACCTCCCGAACTCGGTTTTAAACACCGTTTTTTGTCATTTCTTCACACACAGACGCAAAAACATCGACAGAAACTCTTTGAAAACACATTCTAATGGGAGAAGAAGGCCGGAAACACAGAATCAAGCCGGAGAAATTGGCCAGAATGCTGTTCTGATCGAGTTCTTCCTATCATAGGTGTTGCCTTTCTTTTTCTTGCTTTGTAATGAATTGAAATTGCCTCTAAATGTAATCTGCTATCATGTTTTTAATTTGTAGACGGATTTCTGTATTGTTCGTGTTAAGAGTGATCTAGAACGGGAGTTCAGAATCACTTTTGAAGTATGAATTTATGATTTATGGAAGCAATATAATTTATCGATGTTTCATGTGTTGAATCTGGATTAATCTGCTATGGTATGTGAATCGGTATTAGAATGATATGTTAGATGCCTAAAATGATCGACATTCTGTGTTTTACCAAATCTGCTATTCAAATTAATAATCTGCTAAAGCTTTGAATTGACCGATCAATCTGTATTATCTATTTTTAGCAATCTGGCATAAATTCTAATCTATCTGCATTTTAATATTATTAATTAAATCCAGTTTATCATGTTTTATTATTATTTTACCATAATTGTTAAATTATTTACACTGTTCTGCATAATTAAATGTTAGAATCCAATTCTGTGATTTCTGCTTTGCTAAATCGGGAGATAAAAAGTAGAATTAATATTTTAGTACCGGAATTGGGAATAAATTACATTATAAATGGATTTTGGCATGTGCACAATGATTTGGGAAATGAAAAGTGCCTTTTAATTGCTATAGGAAAATTTGTATGCTTGGGAAAGACTCAAATTTAGGCCTAGAATAATGATTGCAGAATGTTAGATAATTTAATCAGCTTCCATGAAATCCGTTTAAGCATAATTCGAACTGTAGAAGATTACAATATTTTTAATCTTTATAAAATAATTAATTTTAAGAAATTGATCTTTTTAGACATTGGAAAATGCTAAATCAATATGCAATTTCTATTTTATATAAAGATGACAATATTTAAAATATTACAAGCATCTCCCATTTATATTTTTATTAATTAAAATTTTAACTTGCTTTATTTTTAAATTTAATGTTACTATATTTAATTTAATCACCATTAGAATTAATCAAAATCTTTCTAAATATATAAAATATAATTAATGAACTTGAAAACAATTAAAATCTTCTCCGGAATGAAATAATATTCTGAAATTCCCTGTGGTTCGACCCGGTATTCACCGGTTTTTATTACTTGATGACAACCATCCGCTTGTGGTAAAATATGAGTAGTGAAAATCACCCATCAGCTTCCAAGTCAATCATCAGTGATTCCTTTTCCATAGCTGGTATATGTTGGATCATCAGTGGATTGACATAAAATATTGGAGGTGAGATTTCCATTCCTAACCATCCACAGCTTTTCTGAATCTGTTTTACCATATTAGATGTTCTCTTATTTTTCCAGAATGACTGTTCTTTCTTGTCTGACTCAACACCTCGAGCTTTGAGTTCTTCAAAAGTCATCCTTATGAATCCTTTAAAGAGAAATAAGAGAAACCGATTAAATCATGGTCACCATCCTCACATTTAGAGTTTTGCTCTAAATGTGAAGGTGTGATTAGAGAACATAATATCAATTCTTTCTTATTTTAGCATTTAACGAATCACCATACTCACATTTAGAGATTTGCTCTAAATGTGAAGGAATTAATATTCAATTAAATTTCTACTAAAGAAAGATATAATGCATGCAGAATTAGAACATTAAATCAAGCAAAGTCAAAACACATTACACAAAACGTCATTCTTACGGAGTCTGTAGAAGCATAAAGGAATTTCAAAAACAAAAGGTTCCCTAGTCCAATCCCAAATTAAAGAGGGGGAAATTCTAGTCCATTTCCAAAGCTAGTGAAGCAACTACAATGTTAAGTGACCAAACACCTCATACAGTAAATTGTACTGACTCCATATTGGCTTCTTGGCCATTTTTGTTATCAAATAGAGTTCAATCACTGCAGAATCGTTTCTTAGGTTGTCCTAGAAAAGGAGAGTAGAATTCAGCGTAATTTGACATCCATCCTCTAATTTGAAATTGGAGATTATTCAGCCTACGTCTATTTTTGCAAAGGGATGCAAAAAGCCAAATTCCTTTCTCTTGCTCTTCAACAGCATCCTTACTTAAAAGCATGAGTGCTTTTATGTAGATGGATGGGGGTGATTATCAGAGATAGCAGGATCAAGAAGATCAAATGCTGCTTTCTCATTTTTATCCTCCACAAAAAGTCACAGCTGGAACATCCAATTTCCTGCCTCTCTACAGCTTTCGAGAAATTCATTTTTTGTTGGCTCAAAGGTTCCCAGTCCCAAAAGAGAGAAATCTTCAAGTGTGGCCTTCTTTAGAACCGATATATGTTTAGAAGCCTCATTCAATGCCTTGCAAACTAGCTTACAGTTGAAGACAGTTTCTAAGTGATCGAATGCCAACATCGATAGAATATTACCAAGAATCTCATAAGGAAGATCTGTAATCTGAGTGACCTCTGATCCAGATTTCTGTCCTGAAATTCTTGGTTTCTTGGAGGAGCTTCCAATTTCAAAACTGAGTAGAATTAACAAGATATTACAATTGAGTTAAATAAAGGGCAGTAAGGAAATTGAAAAATCCATAGAAAACATAAAAGCTTGAAATCACAGTAGCAAACAGTTTAAAGAGTTTACAGCCAAAAATCATAAAGTGATTACAAAAGTTATGAAAGAACATCTTCCTTACTAAGAAGGGTTAGCCCATTCAAGGATTGTCAATCTCCTCATCATCAGAATCAGTCCACAATTCTTCATCAGGGAAGACTTCACCGCATGTTAGCCTGAACTCTCTCACTATATCAAAGAATTGACAAGGGATGCAGTCTAGCTTGACATATGGTGGTAAAAATTCACGTTCAAAGAGAGAATGATCTTTGCAGAAACTCTTTTCTTCCTGATTATGGAAAGGATTTGGAATTTTGACAAAATGGAGTAGCCAGTGGAAAACATGAATTTTAATGAAGACTACATCTAAAACGTCTGAGGCTACTGATCTGATTAATTTTATTCCTTCCTCTGTCAGCTTATTATCTTGTTTGGACAAAAGAAGAAGACATCTTAAGAAGATGGAAGGCTGATGCTTATCATCTAGGCCAGGCTTCAAAAGGTCATATGCTTTCTTCTCGTCTTTGATGTCAACGAATGCTATGAGTGCAGGTTCAAGATTGAACACGTAATTTCCTACATCTTGACATTCTTTGATAAATCTCTCATGGTTACTGGAATAAACGTTCTCTCTCCACCTCATGCAAGTTTCCAGATTAACTCTCTTAAAGACTAGAGGTGATTTGCTTGCTGTAAGAAATTGTGTGGATGTCTCTGAGACTCTAAGGAGTTCCCTCACACTAATTCTTCCTAGTCTTGACAAAATGTCTCCCAACAACTCAACAGGCAAGTCAGTTATTTGAGTTTCCAAGAGTTGAGGAATTCTAACATTTCTGTTTGGAAAATAAAAGAAACACAAAATTCAGGGAAAGACAACTATTTGAAAGGTAGATGAAAGATTAAAGACCAAATTTTATTATCACTACCATTGTAACACCCCGGATTTGATAACCCAGGCCGAGGTGTCACCGCCGCATCCCCCTAGCAAGACACGGCTTCCCGAGCTCGCTAAGGAAATGCAAGGCTTGTGGGTATGTAAAAGATTTAAAACATTTCAAGATATAGTCCGGAAATTTATAATACTTAATACGATAGTAGTAATCATCATGCGCGAAAAGTAAATAGAGTAAATGCAGCGGAAAGCAAATCACGGCCAACATGGCCAAAATCCTCGGGTTTAGCAGACCCGGTAAAAACAGTACTATGATGCAGAAAGCGAAAATGTTCATAAATAATCCCCCCAAGTGCATGCGTATGCGTCACTCGACATACTCTGTAAAAGAAAAATGACAACGGTTGTCAGTATAAAAATATACTGAGTAAGTTAATCCCTAACTACAAATAAAAGGGGTTACAAGTGTTTAAACTAAAGATTTCGCTTACTGTACGGGAATTTAAAAATACATGATTTATTTGCAGCGGAAAATCATGATTAAAGAACTTGATTTAAAAAGCGAAATTTAAAGCATAATTTAAGATGCGTAAATTTTAAATGCATAATTAAAGACAGGATAAATACGATTTAAGCATAATGAAACACTCACACGAGTCTTTTACTTTTCATCCCGTAAACTAAGAAGAGGACACCATACCGGGAGATCACTAACGAGGCAATCTCAACATAGGACCACTAACGAGGCAGTCCAAACAATGGGAGACCACTAACGAGGCAGTCTCAAAGATAGTAGGACCACTAACGAGGCGATCCAAAAAGATAGTAGGACCACTAACGAGGCGATCCACAAATACAGCGCGCGAGATCACTAACGAGGCAATCTCAGATAGTAAGGAGACCACTAACGAGGCAGTCTCAAAGATAATGATAGTATGAAGATCGGCTCAGCCTAGTGAACGGGATTTTTCGAAAGTTCGTATTTCAAAGTTATCAAATGATCGATATCGCGTTTTCATAGTTCGAGTTTTCTCATGTTCGAAAAATCCTATTCGAGGCAGTTTACGCCTTTCTTAATTTAAAATTCATCCCTTCTCCAAAAATTCTGAAATTTTTACAGTAATTCAAAAACACACATACGAACAACTTTCATGTTTTAAGTTTTTGGAAATAAGTTCCGAAGTGAGTTGAAATTTGAGTTTATTGCAAAGAATAATTTATGTTTTGAAAACTGTTTCCGTCACAGGTTCGTGCAATGCCGATTAAAAATTCATTTCAAAACCAATCGATGTGAAATTTTTACAGTAACTACACGACACATTAAGGAACAACTTTCATGTTTTAAGTTTTTGGAAATAATGAATTCTTGGTACTCAAAAATCGAGTGCAACTCACTGCATACTCATGGCCCTTAAAACGAATTCAAAACAGATCTAAAAACTTGGCCGTTTGACATATCAAATGAACACCAAAATTCGTGAAATTTTGTAGGCATAATCTAGACACAATTATCTACAACTTTTGTTTAGAAATGCAAAGTTAAATCATTCGAAAAATGGGTGAAAAACATGCATCAAGTTGAATGAAGGAATCTGTCACAGATTTAAATTGTTCGGTTTGATACAGAAAGTTCATGGCGAAAATTGGGATAGCAAAACTTAATGTCAACGGCTGAAATTTGGACACAAGATAGATAAAGGTGTTAGGAACAACTTTTATGTTGAAAAGTTTTCGGTTTGAACTCCCGAAGGTCGAGTTTTTGGCGAGTCTTTAAAATTGGACGAAAATAGGGTTTTTGAAAACCGATTTTTGTTACAAGCCTATATCTCGAGATTTAAACAACAAACAACCACGAAAATTTGTGAGTAAGATTTTAACTTACTTAGGATGATGATAGGGTCGCTGGATTGGGTTTCCGGACGTCCTAGGGTCACGACGAACGGCCAACTTCTCCGATCGCTTTTTGTTCATTTTCCGACGGAGAATCGTAGTAAGGAAATAGTGTTAGAATTCGAGTTTCTGAGACTTATGGACGAATTGAAACTTTGTACAATAGCTTACCAAGAGTCTAGAGGGCAGGGCTTGGTTCCTTTCGCCTTGCCGTCGCCGGAATTCTTGCCGGAAAGTGAGTTCGGAGAGGTTTCGACTTGGAGAGGAGTTTTGGAGGTGTTTAGGGTTAGGTTTTCTGAGAGTGAGGGGGAGGGGCGCCCCAAATCTGATCTTATGCCCTTCCCCATCGTTGTGATCGACTTGCCATTGATGGAGGTCGAATTTTTGGCAAGAAAATCGCCATGGAAGGAAAGTTTACACCTCCTGCACCTCTGGCGCGCTGGTGGCGCGCACATAGGCCTTTGTGCGCGCGGAGCACGCGTGACCATCCCTGGGGGCGCGACGCCCTTGGCCGCGCGGCAGCGCGCGGGCAGCGCGGGCCGGCCGGACCGGCCGGTTCGGCGGTCCGCGTGTTCCGTCGGGTCTTCCCTCGCTTTTCCCTATCGGTTTTCTACGTGTTAGCTCGATTCCCTGGGTCGTTTTCGTTGCGGAATCTTCTCCTTAATCTTGTTACGAGTCCGGCTTATCGCTCGCAACATTTCCGGGTCCTACTTAGCCTAGTCTAAATTGGTTCCAACATCTCCTATCGTCCTTGTGATCTAATTCGTGATATATTTTGTGATTTATTTCGTGACTGAACTTAGAAATTAGTTCTAAGCTGCCTACGTACCCTGTGAAGGGATCAAGTCATGACGTAGTTCAAAACACTTTGAATTTGTTTTTCCTCGGGTGTTACATCCTCCCCCCCTTAAGAATACAGTTATGTCCCCATAACTGTGGTCGGGTCGTCTTGGAAGAGGGTAGGGTAACGTTGCCTCATGTCGGCTTCCAATTCCCAGGTTGCCGTCTCCGTCTCGTGGTTGGACCACAGGACCTTGACCGTCCTTACAGTTTTATTCCTTGTCACCCTTTCCTTGTGGTCGAGTATTTTCACTGGGGTTTCTTCATAGGTCAAGTCATCATCCAATTGGACCACGTCCGGTTGGAGTACATGCGACGTGTTGGCACATACTTCTTTAGTTGGGGGTCGTGGAACACATTGTGGTCACGAGCAAACGGTGGTGGGAACGTTAGTTAACATGCCGTTCTCATTTCCCTACGGAATTTCTTAGGGTCCCTAGGTATTTACGTCCCGGGGGTTTCCTGTAGTCCTGCGAAAGGAGGGCGTGAGGCAATTCCGCCGTCCTTGCCCGGAATAATGCCAGGCGATGCTCCATGTCGACGTATTTCTCTGTCAATGTATGCCCGGGTTCAGTGAGGAGCGTATAGCGAAAGAGATTGAGCAGAACAGGAAAGATAAAACTCCACCCGGGTCCCGCGCGGTGGCCGCGCGTTGGCGCGCGGGGAGCGCGCGGCACCCCCTGTTCGAGAAAATAGGGCTCGCGCTCCGCGCGAGCCACTTCCCCCATTTCCCATCCGAGAACACACCCCCAATTCTCTCTAAATCCGGCGAGTTACCTTCCTGTTTGCTCGATTTCGACTTCAATTTCACTCATCTAGGTACGATTCTACTAAACCCACTTACTAATTTCAACTTTTATGTTTTGGATGACTTGATTTGTGTGGAGATTTAGGAAATTAGGGTTTGTGTACAAAAATTGGGGGTTTATGATTTTTAGGCTTGATTTGTGCAATTTAGCAAGTGTATGTGGCAATTGTTGTTACTCTTATTGCCTTGCCTACGTTTATGTTATAATGCGTTTATGTTTTTGGCAAATTCTTGTTGAATTCGAATCCTTAGAAAGGCTATGAAGTTATTGATGCTTGGTTGCTGTTGGGGTGTGATTATTGGTTCGTTCCCTCGTCGTTTAGTGCTGTAGGATTTGCCGTATTGTTATTAGAATGATTGTTTCGTTCTGTGGGCGATTTCCGTGTGTTGTTAGTAACTTAGGTTTTGGTTTATTGTGCACATAACGTGTTCGACGAAATGCCACATAGGGTTTAGGCACTAGTTTGAGCATATTCTTTGTCTAGGTTACCTCCTGGTTGGTCTTAGTAAACGGTAGGATTTGTTGTTCTTACGGTACATTCGCGTTGGAACTATATATTAATGCCCTTTTTGTATTTTCGCTTGACTTCTGTGCGGGACTTAGCCTTATAATTGGTGTTTGGTAACTTGCAGGATGTTGCTCTTTTTGTGGGTCGTTTTGGCGTCTCTCATGTGTCCTCCGAGGACTAGGAGACGGGTTGCTGGTGAGGCTGGCCCCAGTCATGCTGCTCCGGCGATGCCGGATTTCGACGAGAGCGAGTCAGAGGAGGATGAGGCGCAGAGGGGCCCGCGTCTCAGGGGCCTCCCGGACGAGGTGCGTCCTCACCGGCATGACAGGTTCCGGTTTAGGACGAGGGCTGCCCAGGACTTTTATTTCGACGAGCTTCGTCGAAACAGGGCTTACGTCCCTGAGAGAGGCATATATCCTCTTCATATGGGCGATGACAGGGTCAGTGCGGTCTTGGAGTATTTACAGTGGACTGGTCTGGCACGTCACCCCGAGGGCGTCGCCTCCGGTTATTTGGCTATGGAGGTTATTGCCAACATTGGCGGTCTCGGGGAGGGTGACGATCTATCCCGGGTATGGGTCCGTGGTCGCTATCTCGACTTCAGTGCTCGGGCGATCAACGTCTATTTTGGCTTGCCCGACGATGGCGTGTTCCGGCCCCAGCCTGAGGGGCGCGTTCTTGCTCCTGCGTGGAACACCTTATGCACCCTAGTGCCTCCTCAGTTCGAGCACAGTCATGAGCTTCGTTTGACGTCGATGGACTCCCCTTGGCGAGAGCTTGCTCAGCTATGGTTCGGGCGTGTCCGGCCGATGTCCCGGAGCCACATTGTCTTGGATCACGTCTACGAGACCATTTGCTTCATCGCGCGGGACGGTAGGGTGAATGTAGGGGCTTGCATCGAGGACAACTTGCGGGGTATGCGCAGAGGACGAGGGAGTAGGGTGATTACCCATGTTCACCTCATCTGTGGGTTGTGCGCGGCACAGGGGATTCGCACTACACCGGAGACAGACCCGTACGACCTAGCACCTGGCCGTTGCTACCGTATTCCGTCTTATGCTGAGCGGCGTAGCGCCTTACGTCGTGGGGCTCCCCGTGCTGTACTTCGCCCGCAGCCTGATGACGGCGGCCTGATCCTCGTTGTACCACCGGAGCAGCCACCCCCTCCTCCAGTGGGTCCACCTCCTGCTGGGGCACCTCCTGTCGTGGCACCTCAGGGGCAGGAGATGATTCAGATGCTGCAGATGATGCAGGAGATGTGGGTCAGTATGGACGCCGGGTTTGCAGCTGGGCAGGCTCGTTATGACGCTCTCGACGCTAGGTTGGACCTCTATCAGACCCGCATGGACTCGTTTGCTACGAGGCAGGCTCAGCAGCAGGCCACCATGTCCGACATGTACGCCTATGTGCGGCAGATGGACGACTTCATGCGCCGACAGTTCCCGCCTCCCGATCGGTGATGTCTCCCTTTGGTTTCGTGTTTTCGTTTAGGTTTTGCGTTTAGACGTACTTTGTTTAGGCTCCTCCTTATGAGGACGTTGATGTTGCCTGGTGTTTGTGATTTATATTTTCGTTATGTTGTCGCTTAGTTAGGTGGTTGACATGTGTTGGTTGTGTGCCGCTGTTTCAGAACCATGGTTTAATTGTTCTGTCCATTTTATGGTTTGAGATGTTCTGGATTTACTATTACCTTCCTATGGTGTCTGCATGTGTGTGGATTGCCCAATAATACCTACGCCGTTGCTTGACTAAATCGCTTGGTTAAATTAGCGTGATAAGATACACGGGATTAGAGGTTATATGTGGAGTGTATATAGTTGCTCTTAAGGGAAATTTTTTTTTTTTTTTTTTTGAGCGAAGATTAGTCTTTTAATAGGTATCAATTTATCAGGGTTTTCTTGTAAAGGTTGTTGGAATTTATTTATTTATATGTACATATTTACGTATTGTATATATTTTATTATTATCTTTATTATTATTTCCATTATTATTATTATTATTATATTTTTATTTTCATTTATTATTATTATTGTTATTATTATATTATTATTATTTTTATTTTTATTTTTTTATTTTTTTTAATCTGTTCGGTTTTTTTTTTTTTTTTTGGTTGTAGGTTTCCCTCCTTGATTATGGTAGTTAAAGAACTAAATAAAATGCATGGAATAAATTTAAATAGGCTTGTATTTTATTACTCAAGAATTTTGGTTTACAAGCATTCGAAATAGAAATAGCAATGGTGCATCAGTATGGATCCCTAAATCTAGGGTGACTAGGCAGGTATATCCTCGATGGGATCGTCCTCGTCGCTGGATATGTCAATGGGAATGGGCGTCCCCACCGGGCTCGGGCTCGGAGGGAAGATGTCGGCCTCTAGGCCCAGTAGCTCAGCTGCTAAGTGTCCTATTTGCATCATCAGTTCGTTATCCTTGTTTTGGAGCGCAACTACTAGTGTTTGGAGTTCGGCGACTTGGGCCTTGAGTTGGGTTATTTCGTGATGGTCAGCTTCCCTAAGATTTCTCAGATAGTCCACGTTACTCTCTAGATGCCCCACTCGAGCTTTGAAGTGATTGACATGCTGTTGGGACTCGAGGTATGCATTGGTCAGTTTCATCATCAGGTTGGTCATGTTCGCGTTCGGTTCAGCCATCTATTGTCAACAAGGGAGGTTAGAGTTAGACGTTTCTCAGGCAAAGTTAAGGTATGCATAAATTTAAATCTATATGCAACATGCAAGTGCAAGTCCCTTCCCCATAAAATTTAATTTAAAATAAATTGCTAAAGGTTGGGCCTCTATAGTGGGCCAAAATTTAATATTTCTTGGGCTAAGATTTGGGCTGTGTAAAAAGGATTATAGATTTTTGGGCTAAAAATAGTACTAGTAGTCAAATAAATAATTTTAAAAGAAATAACGCTTGGGCTTAAAAATATTGGTTTAAAATAATAGTAGTAGCTTTAAAAATTTTCCGGGCTCTGATACCAACTTGTAACACCCCGGATTTGATAACCCAGGCCGAGGTGTCACCGCCGCATCCCCCTAGCAAGACACGGCTTCCCGAGCTCGCTAAGGAAATGCAAGGCTTGTGGGTATGTAAAAGATTTAAAACATTTCAAGATATAGTCCGGAAATTTATAATACTTAATACGATAGTAGTAATCATCATGCGCGAAAAGTAAATAGAGTAAATGCAGCGGAAAGCAAATCACAACCAACATGGCCAAAATCCTCGGGTTTAGCAGACCCGGTAAAAATAGTACTATGATGCAGAAAGCGAAAATGTTCATAAATAATCCCCCCAAGTGCATGCGTATGCGTCACTCGACATACTCTGTAAAAGAAAAATGACAACGGTTGTCAGTATAAAAATATACTGAGTAAGTTAATCCCTAACTACAAATAAAAGGGGTTACAAGTGTTTAAACTAAAGATTTCGCTTACTGTACGGGAATTTAAAAATACATGATTTATTTGCAGCGGAAAATCATGATTAAAGAACTTGATTTAAAAAGCGAAATTTAAAGCATAATTTAAGATGCGTAAATTTTAAATGCATAATTAAAGACAGGATAAATACGATTTAAGCATAATGAAACACTCACACGAGTCTTTTACTTTTCATCCCGTAAACTAAGAAGAGGACACCATACCGGGAGATCACTAACGAGGCAATCTCAACATAGGACCACTAACGAGGCAGTCCAAACAATGGGAGACCACTAACGAGGCAGTCTCAAAGATAGTAGTACCACTAACGAGGCGATCCAAAAAGATAGTAGGACCACTAACGAGGCGATCCACAAATACAGCGCGCGAGATCACTAACGAGGCAATCTCAGATAGTAAGGAGACCACTAACGAGGCAGTCTCAAAGATAATGATAGTATGAAGATCGGCTCAGCCTAGTGAACGGGATTTTTCGAAAGTTCGTATTTCAAAGTTATCAAATGATCGATATCGCGTTTTCATAGTTCGAGTTTTCTCAAGTTCGAAAAATCCTATTCGAGGCAGTTTACGCCTTTCTTAATTTAAAATTCATCCCTTCTCCAAAAATTCTGAAATTTTTACAGTAATTCAAAAACACACATACGAACAACTTTCATGTTTTAAGTTTTTGGAAATAAGGTTCCGAAGTGAGTTGAAATTTGAGTTTATTGCAAAGAATAATTTATGTTTTGAAAACTGTTTCCGTCACAGGTTCGTGCAATGCCGATTAAAAATTCATTTCAAAACCAATCGATGTGAAATTTTTACAGTAACTACACGACACATTAAGGAACAACTTTCATGTTTTAAGTTTTTGGAAATAATGAATTCTTGGTACTCAAAAATCGAGTGCAACTCACTGCATACTCATGGCCCTTAAAACGAATTCAAAACAGATCTAAAACTTGGCCGTTTGACATATCAAATGAACACCAAAATTCGTGAAATTTTGTAGGCATAATCTAGACACAATTATCTACAACTTTTGTTTATAAATGCAAAGTTAAATCATTCGAAAAATGGGTGAAAAACATGCATCAAGTTGAATGAAGGAATCTGTCACAGATTTAAATTGTTCGGTTTGATACAGAAAGTTCATGGCGAAAATTGGGATAGCAAAACTTAATGTCAACGGCTGAAATTTGGACACAAGATAGATAAAGGTGTTAGGAACAACTTTTATGTTGAAAAGTTTTCGGTTTGAACTCCCGAAGGTCGCGTTTTTGGCGAGTCTTTAAAATTGGACGAAAATAGGGTTTTTGAAAACCGATTTTTGTTACAAGCCTATATCTCGAGATTTAAACAACAAACAACCACGAAAATTTGTGAGTAAGGTTTTAACTTACTTAGGATGATGATAGGGTCGCTGGATTGGGTTTCCGGACGTCCTAGGGTCACGACGAACGGCCAACTTCTCCGATCGCTTTTTGTTCGTTTTCCGACGGAGAATCGTAGTAAGGAAATAGTGTTAGAATTCGAGTTTCTGAGACTTATGGACGAATTGAAACTTTGTACAATAGCTTACCAAGAGTCTAGAGGGCAGGGCTTGGTTCCTTTCGCCTTGCCGTCGCCGGAATTCTTGCCGGAAAGTGATTTCGGAGAGGTTTCGACTTGGAGAGGAGTTTTGGAGGTGTTTAGGGTTAGGTTTTCTGAGAGTGAGGGGGAGGGGCGCCCCAAATCTGATCTTATGCCCTTCCCCATCGTTGTGATCGACTTGCCATTGATGGAGGTCGAATTTTTGGCAAGAAAATCGTCATGGAAGGAAAGTTTACACCTCCTGCACCTCTGGCGCGCTGGTGGCGCGCACATAGGCCTTTGTGCGCGCGGAGCACGCGTGACCATCCCTGGGGGCGCGACGCCCTTGGCCGCGCGGTGGCCGCGCGGCGGCGCGCGGGCAGCGCGGGCCGGCCGGACCGGCCGGTTCGGCGGTCCGCGTGTTCCGTCGGGTCTTCCCTCGCTTTCCCCTATCGGTTTTCTACGTGTTAGCTCGATTCCCTGGGTCGTTTTCGTTGCGGAATCTTCTCCTTAATCTTGTTACGAGTCCGACTTATCGCTCGCAACATTTCCGGGTCCTACTTAGCCTAGTCTAAATTGGTTCCAACATCTCCTATCGTCCTTGTGATCTAATTCGTGATATATTTTGTGATTTATTTCGTGACTGAACTTAGAAATTAGTTCTAAGCTGCCTACGTACCCTGTGAAGGGATCAAGTCATGATGTAGTTCAAAACAATTTGAATTTGTTTTTCCTCGGGTGTTACAACCATGCTGCCTTACAAAATAAAGGAGACTTGGATCACTGACCAGAATTACATCTAGCACTAGAATAACAATTAGAAAGCTTATTAGAAATATCATCCCTCTCCTTCTTCATCTGAAAAATCTTCAGCAGAGTTATGAATATATAAAGCTTATTTTGCCAACAATATGAAGTCTGCTACTGCTCTTGTTGCATCGCAACAAAGGCAAGTGACTTGATCAGCATGATAGTTAAAGTACGGTGGCCCATGCACGATCTCCCAGTTATGCTCATCAAACTTACAAAAATCTCTCTTAGTCTGTCCTAAAAATGGGTTTGGAATAATTTCCCATTCTGAAATTAAAGTAAGAAGGCTATATCTAAAATTATAGCTATTAGATCTATCATTAAGTAATGGGCTTATTAGATAGAGCCCTTTATCTATCTCCCCCTTAGAAATTTTACTTAAAAAACACAAAGCCTTAATGTACTGAAAAAACTTATGATCATTATTTATCCCCTCATCCAGAATTTGAAAAGCTTCAGTTTCTTCACCCTGTGTAAATAATTCCATTGCTTTTTGAAGATGCAGAGTAGGATTATGAGCCATTCCGTAAATAATTCCATTGCTTTTTGAAGATGCAAAGTAGGATTATGAGCCATTCCGCAAGAATGTAGAAATTTAATCTTTTTGGAAGACTCATTAGAGATACTTTTAAAATCATGATCTTATAAACTGAACCTCCGAAATACAGTAGGGGAAGAGAAAATTAGACTATGGCGGTTTCGAAATGGGAGAAGAGGGAATGATGATGAAATTAGAATTGACAACTGAAGAGAAAGTATAGAGAAACTAAGCCGCCCTATCCAAGACTGAATACAGAGAGGGTTATAAGGGTAATTTCCCTCTCTATAAAAAGAAATGATTAGGCCTAGTTTGCCTATTAGAGAATCTTTACTTATCAGCATATTTTTTTTTAAAAAAAAAGACACAGATAGAATTCTAAAGATTAGATCAAACTCAGTTATCCAAAAAGATAAAGCAAGAATAATGGACTGAAACAAAAATAAGAAATGAACAATAAACACAAAAACATAATTACAATACTTAGAACAAAAACATAGAGGATCTATCAATTTTTATTCAGAATCTGAATCAGTTTCTAAGTCTGAATCAGATTCAATTACATTTTCATTGAACATTTCCCTCAAGTCTTTGATTAATAAAGTAACCTCACAACACAAACAATCAATGTTTTTGGTACCATAGTTATAGTGTGGAGGTTCCCTAACTAAGTCTTTACAATGGGGCGCTAAATAGTCACAAAACTCCCTATGCCCCTGCCCTGAGAAGGGATTAGGTTCCTCTTCACTGTTGGCAAAAACTCTTCCAATATTTTGCTTCATGCTCTTGATGTGATCCGCTTCTTTGAAGATTGAACCCATTAGATACAGTCCTTCATCAATCTCTTCTAAACTTTCAGAACTCAGAAGGATGAAGGCTGATAATGGCCAAAATTGTCCATTATTTCCAATCTATTTCCGTGTCTGAGACGGACATTTTGATCGTGTTTCCATCTTATTGTAATAAGAAAGCAGTTGAATTTGACAGATTAATGCTAGTTTGTAAAAACATCAAGCCGGTAATGAAAAGACACAAAATATGCAATTTTTAATTGTATTTGTGTTAGAAAAATCCAAAAACATGAAAAAAAAGGAAAAAGAAAAGAAAAAGGAATGAAAAGATGGGCAAAAGAATAATATAGCCCACAAAAATCCAAAAAGATGGGAAAAAGATTGAAAATCCCACAACTGAAATTTGGTCAAGTGTTGAAGCACAATTCGAATTGTGCAAATTCGAATTAATTCGAATTGCACACAATTCGAATTGCTGAAGAGAACAAAGAAATGGTTAAGTGTTGAAAGGGATGCAGAAGCCTAATTCGAATTAATTCGAATTAGGGAATGAAGAGAGAAGAAACCCAAAGGCAAGAAGAAGTGCAATTCGAATTGTCTAATTCGAATTAATTCGAATTGGCACAAACAATTCGAATTGCCAACAAATGCAAGGAAGCCAAGCAGAAACCCTCATCTAATTCGAGAAAAGACCAATTCGAATTCTTCACAACAATTCAAATTGACAACTGAAGGCCACATTTCCAGCTCAAGGAGGAGACCTCACAATTCGAATTAATTCAAACTGATTGAATTAATTCGAACTTCACTCATTAAAGCTGTGGAGCATGAGCACAAATTGGTGGGCCTAGGGTTTCGAAGTTTGTCTATAAAAGCTGACCTCCCTCAACACAAGAAACAATCCTTAGATCAAGAATTTTGCCAAAAAGCAGCTGGGACAAAAAGAACAGCAGGAGGTTCCACACCCCTTAAGGGTTAGGTAGGTAGTTTAGTTTAGTTTAGTTTATCTTTCTTGCAAGTAGTGTAATCTTTACATGCTTTGATCTTAGTTTAGTGTAGAAGCAGTTTGTGTAACCCTTAGAGTAGCCATTTCCAGAATTTTTACAAGCTTTCTAGTTAGAATAAACCCTACCTTCAAGTTAATGATGGTTTTGGGTTCTTTATTTTGCTTTCAAAGTGTCAATACAAGAAAAATTTCCAGAAATGGTGTTATTCATGTGTTTTGGCACTCTTTAATGCTTTCTCTAGAAATAAATGCTTAGCATGTTTGTTTGTTTCAACTAGGTTACATTTATTATGTCTTAGTTGACATTCAAACTTAATAAATGCATGTTTGGTGGGTTGTTAGTTTGATTTTGTGCCTTAGAGCTTCAAATAAGCGTTCTTAGGTTTTAGACGTTTTAGGTTTGTTAGTATTTATCTTTATGCCTTATTTTTCCTGCCTTGAATTGTATTTTATGCTTCCTTAGATAACTTGAGTGTTCTTAGTTTATTCATGTAGTTCTTAGATAACTAGATGTTTTAGGTTCTTTGATCTTTGATCCTTTGTTTGTAGAAATAGGGTTTGAATCTTGCAAATACCCACTGGACATGTGTTTGTTTATTTCTTGAAAATTTCACTAGGGTGGCTGTGAAGTGACACTGATGTGAGATGAGGGATTTGGTAAATCTAAACCCATCATTAACCGCACAGTGTTCACCTAACCCATACTTGTGAGAACAAAAATTGTTGTCGTTTGAAAATGTGTAATTCGAATTAAGGCAAATTCGAATTATCTCGAATTGCCTAAGAAATTCGAATTGCACAACCAAAAATTTCCTTCATGTGGTTTTCAACCAATTCGAATTCTCTAATTCGAATTAATTCGAATTGGTTCAACAATTCGAATTGGCAAGAAAAACCACATTGTATTGCATACCATCCATTCATGCCTTAGTTTATTTTCCATCTCTTACCAATTCGAATTGTGCAATTCGAATTAATTCGAATTGCTGAACAATTCGAATTCACCTTCCTCTTGAGGTATATGCCTTAGTCAATTTTGAGCAAGGAAAGGACTTCATCAATTCGAGTTGTCCAATTCGAATTAATTCGAATTGCTCAACAATTCGAATTAGATGATATCTCATTTCTTTGCAAGGATTAATTGGGTAAGATCATACTTCATTCTTCATGCATTCTCAATTCAAATTACCCCAATAATTCGAATTGAACTATCCTTCTATTTTGAAAACTCCAAAAATATTTTTCTTCCATGATTTGTGTAAGTTGCATGGATGTAGTGGGCCTGAGCCCAGTTCATCTGATTTCTATCAATTACACATTTCAACCCACTAGTGTCTACTTATTGTGTGCTTAACACCCGCACAATACCAAAAACATTTTCCTTATTTTCAAAACTTTCCTTTTTGTTGTGTGTATGAACGGATAATGAGAAACACCACAGATTAATGTTGGTGAAAGGTCCCTTCGCAGGGATATCGACTAACCCGTCTTCTGTGTGTCAATTATTATCTGTTATTTTGCATGATCTGGTTAGTGGTTGGTGGAAGCTTCGGCGAGCGTTCTCTTCACTAAGAGTTTCGATTAGTCACCAATCAGACACAGTTTTAATTTTCCTTATCTTAATTTCTCAACCTGAATTCAAGTTGCAATAGTATTAACTGATGTCGACCAACATCAGTTAAGAAATATTACAGCAAGAAATATGTGGGTTTTTCTTCCACTCGCAGACAAAAGAAAACTGAATGACGGCGGTCACCGTTGTTTGGAATTCTTTCTGTCTAAAACCAATCATCTGAGAAGATTGGGAACCGGACAACAGATGTTTGCAGTCCGGAAAACCCCAACTATCTCTGGCACTCTTTTTAGCCGATTTCTTCTCATCTCAGGCTAATTCACCTTTGTGTATCGCATTCTGTCTAACCCCACCATATATTTTGGGGTGTTTTATTTTCCTTTTCATATACTTGTATGCATGATACTATTATGTAGATGTTCCGGTCTTATTGCTATTTTAGGGATCCTTCCCCTTGGACACAGAAGTCTTGATATAAATCAGATGCTGCATAATAAATTTCCAACAAAAAGTCCTTTGTAAAATCCGGATCTGAGTAAGGGATAAATTCGACAGTTATGACTAATTCATCTTCCATTGGGGGTTGATTTTGAGAGCTTAGAAGCAGAGTCAGCGATTAGGTCTCATCTAAACTGAAAGGATCTGTGTTTTGAATGAGAGTCTAGTACCTGTTTAGGGAATGATTTTCAAATACTCATTTGCTTCTCAAAATTGCTGTGTGTTGGAAATCTGATATTAGATATCGCATTAAGTCAATATCCACTTGGGTGTAGATGAGATGTGATAAATAATACTAGAGGAACAACATATAGGCCTTGGTGAATTTATAAGGTAAGGTCGAGTATTCCTTCGACTACTATCTTCTTCTGCCAAAGTCTAGAATTGAGTCCTGAGTGAGTACATCCGGAATAGGTTCATTTATGGATCTGTTTCATTTAGTTTGTATCTCATAACTACCCAGATGTTGTAAGCCCTGTGGCTTATTGATATCTCGGGGGTTCTTGATCTGCATCTGGTCACCAAGACCAGGGGCTCTTTTATAATAACGGAAAGAGACGTTTTTAACGATTCCGAGTGATAGATTTAAATGCTTTCTTTACAGCTTTCTTACTGCTTTCCTTTAAATGCTTTCATAGAGGTCACTCGGAAGAATTAGGGGCTGTCCATCTGTTAAAAGGTTTGAGAGTTATGGAATGGTTTGGGGCTTGATTTGAAACTTTGGGTGTGACATGGGGGAATGATAGGAGTACTTGGCATGTCAACTAATGATATGTTAGGTGTTGCTTGTCCACCACAGATATGTAGTGTAACTTCACAAGGCCTGTGGAGGGAGTTATAAGTCGGTGGTATCTTAGAAATTGTTGTCTTAAGAGCATGTAAATTCTCACCATAAGTACCTGTCTGTTAAGGGAACATGGTGTAGAAAGCATGAGAGTTAGCTAACTAGAGGATTATCCCAAGCAAGATCTGTGTATAAAAATGGAAGTTTAATTGTGTTTCATCTGAATCTTGTCCAATCTTTATTTATTCCTCCCTGTCCCTTCTGTCATATTTTAAATCTGCTTTCTAGATAGTGTAGCTTGCTTTTTAAATGCTTTCGTAGTATAGATTTAATTGCTTTCTTCGATCTAGTTTACCATGCTTTGTAGAATAATTTTTACAGCTTTCATGATCTGGTTTAATTTATGTCAAGTAGTTGTTAGAAAACCCTTGCAAAACTTGAAACGAGTAACCGAGTGTAAAATCTTAGTAAACGACGTGGGCCCTGCTTCCATCGCACATCCTCCAGTGAACGATCCGGTACTTACTATAAATTACTGCAATTTTTGACCCGTGCGCTTTCGGGAGCACAGTTTCTTGACACGAGTAAGTAAAAACATAATATTTTGGGAAAATACTCATACAGTGGGAAGATGTTCAAAAGCTTCATGGCAGGTGCTTTCGTGACATGAAATTATGAGAAGTATCATGGTGCAGATACCAGGGACTTTCAGGGTGACAGACTGAAGGTTAATCCCGGTTGCACCGTGATATTTGTCAAAAGTTTCATGGCGGGAAGGACCACAGCGCCGGTTGAACCCCACATGAGTAATAAAAAGGGAAATCATAATATATCCTTAAATCCCTTCCCTACATCATAACTCTTTTCATTTAATAAATTCAAACCTGATATTTCAGAAAATTACTCGTGTTAGTGAAACTCGTCAAAAGTTTCATGGCGCCGTTGCCGGGGAGGATGCAGCGCCGTTTACTAGGAGAATTACACTCCTGATTTACTCATAGATAGTTTTTGTATATACTATCAAACCATCACTAACTTGGGGATTGTACAGGTACTGTCAAAATCTTGATACCAGCTGCTTATGCAACGGAGGAGGAACACATTTCCGGAGCTACCGTTAGATCTAGAAATAGAAAGGACCGCTCGCCAACTGAGGGCAGAAGCCAGAAGACGGAAAGAGCAGGAGCGTCGGACCCGCACTTCACTTGAAACATCGAGCAGCGATCTATCAGACATGGCAGATAACCAGAACATTCCCCCGATCTTACCCATAGACCAACCACCAAATAACCCTGGTAATGGAGCTGACGGAGGAATGGTAGAACATCCTAATCGTGCCAACGAAGAGGAGAATCTACCAAATCCCAATCAGCAACAATACCAGCAATTCCACCAACAACCGCCACCACCCCTAAACCAATTTCACCAAAATCAAAACATACCAAACCAACAATACCAAAACCAAGCTTTCAATCCAGATCAGTTTCAGAACAACCCACAAGATCCACATAACTTCCAGCAATTTCCCAACTACCACCAACAATAACAGAACCAAGCTGAACAAGGAAATCAACAACAGCAGCAAGCAGCGGCAGACTTCATGCAACCAATAGTAGAGCCCTATCTGGATGGACCTGGGAGAGCACACTTCCCTGCACGCAATTTCGAGCTCAAACCTGCACTCATTAATTTGGTGCAAAACAATCAGTTCTGCGGTGCAAATCATGAGGACCCTCATGATCATCTCCAGACCTTCCTGGAGCTCTGCGACACGATCAAAAATCAGGGAGTCTCTCCTGATGCTATTAGGCTAATGTTGTTCCCATTTTCTTTATATAGTGGTGCCAGGGACTGGTATAAGTCATTGCCTATCAATCTGAGGAGCACTTGGGCAGACTTGGTGAGGAGCTTTTTGCTGAAGTATTTTCCGGAATCAAAGATTGAGGAATGACGAGCTAAAATTGGAGATTTTAAAATGAAGCCAGACGAGTCGTTATATGATGCGAAAGAAAGATTCTTGGGCCTCATCAGGCGATGCCCCCAACACGGGTACGCACCATGGGAGCAATTGAGGAAATTCTACGGAGGACTCACCCATCCATGGAGAACAATGTTAGACGCTGCTGGCGGACGACATTTACTCCACTTGCCTATGGACCAAGCTTGGGAGAAGATTGAGACAATGTCTGTCAACAGATCCATCCTAAACACAGATGATAGGAAGGAGGATCCTCCTAGAAAAGTCTTTGCTGTAAGTGAAGGGAAAACAGATTTTGAAAAATTGCAAGAACAGGTAGCTGCGATACAGCTGAGCCAGGATAAAGGGAAGGGAATAGACGCTTCTCAGGCAGGAACCTCATCAGACTAAGTTCAAACACAGCAATCGGGAGTTATCTGTGGACTGTGTCAGGGACCTCATCCAACTGATACATGCCAACAGATAGCTGCCGAGAGTTGTAATTATGCCGGGAACTACCAAAATCGCCATCCCAATCTCTCCTATTCTAACAACAATGCACTTAATGCGCATTTGTTGCAGCCAAACCAGCCCAACCAGTTCGCAAATCAAAACCCACAGCAAAACTTCAGACCTCAGAATCAAGGATTCGTCCAGCAAAGAGTGCAGAACTTTCAAAATCAGAATCATAATTTCCAACCTCAGATCCAACAGAGGCCTAATCAGAACCAAGGCCAGAATTTCCAGAATTTCCAATCCCAACCTGATCAGAATCAACAGTATAACCAAAGGCCACCATCTCGTCTGGAGAACTTGATGACTGAGTTTATAGCCAACCAGAAGGATATAAACCAACAACTGCAGTCATCAATCAAGAATGTGGAGACGCAAGTCACCCAATTGGCCAAGGAACTGCAGAACAGGGGGAAAGGAACACTTCCAAGCAGTACTGAAGCTAACCTGCAGTGTAAAGCAATCACATTGCGGGGAGGCAAGACTCTAAAAGGAATTGTTGGACATGGAAAAGAGACGGCCGAGGAGGAAAAGGATCCAGTGGAGGGTGAAAAAGAAAATGAAAGGATCGAAGGAGGAGACGGTATTGGACTGGTCGAGGACAAATCAGAAACAGCTATTCCGCAGGCTGAAGCTGCAAAGGGAGCTGAAAAGGGTAGGGTTGAAGGTACAACTTTCTTCTCTTTACCACCAAAAACAAACAATAATAAGTACATGCCAAGGGTGCCATACCCAGCACGTCTTAAAAATAAGGAACATGACCTAAAATTCAAGAAATTTCTAGAACGGTTAAGGTCTGTAGAGATAACCATTCCTCTCGTGGAAATGATTTCAGAAATGCCCACCTATGCTAAGTTCTTGAAAGAATTGATTTCAGGAAAAAGGCAGGTAGAGCAGGAGGAAGTGATTGTTCTCAACAGCACATGCAGTGCCATAGTCCAGAAGAAACTGCCCGAAAAGAAAGAAGACCCTGGATGTTGCACGCTACCAGTACAGATTGGGAAGGCCAAAGTGAGCATGGGGTTATGTGATCTAGGATCCAGCATCAATGTGATGCCCTTAGCCATGGCAATTCGCCTAAGGCTCGGGGAGATTGAACCAGTCAGGATGAAGTTGCAGCTTGCAGACAGATCAATCACAAAGCCCGTAGGAATCCTCAAGGATGTGGTAGTCAGAACCGGTCAAGTTCTTTTCCCGGTTGACTTTATCATCCTCGACATCGAAGAGGACTCTGAAATGCCACTTATCCTGGGACGCCCGTTTCTGGCCACTGGCGGTGCACTGATCGATGCCAAATCTGGAAGAGTCACATTGAGGGTCGATGACAAAGAAATCACCTTTGACATGGAACAACTGCAGAAGTTTCCGAATGAGGGGTCTTGTTCCATATTTGATGTAATAGAAAGTAGGAGTGAGGATGAGAGCATAAACTCTGTGACTGATGGGCCAAACAAAGTTTCAAAACAGGTACTGAAGCCTGAAGGTGCGGAGCAACCAAGGAGCTGCAACGCTGTCCACTTCGAGGACCCTATCTCTGGGGACCTTGAAGAATTCGATGGGGTTGAGTTCATCCCGGAGGAAGAGGAAAGCACCGCTGAGGAGGAAGTGGATCCTGTACTGACACAGGATCCTGATGGTAAATCTGATCTCTCTCTCCCATCCATTTCTCGCAAATTACTGCCTTCCGTTGAATGTCCGCCAGAGCTTGAACTTAAAATACTTCAGGATCATCTTAAGTACGTCTTTCTCGCTGAACATAAAAGATTACCGGTGATTGTGTCTGCCAAGCTGACACAAGAACAAGAAAAAGCTCTGGTAGACATTCTAAAGAAATATGTACATGCAATCGGATGGACCATTTCTGATATAAAAGGAATAAGCCCCTCTGTTTGCATGCACAGAATTTTAATGGAAGAGGAGTACAAGCCCTCAAGGCAACCAAAAAGGCGTCTGAACCCCCATATGCAGGAAGTGGTAAGGAAAGAAGTTATCAAGCTCTTAGATGCTGGTATCATCTATCCTATCTCTGATAGCAAATGGGTTGGCCCAGTGCAGGTCGTACCGAAACGTGGGGGGATCTGTGTAACGACTAATGAGCAAGGAGAAGAAGTGGCGACGCGTCCAGTGACCGGTTGGAGAGTTTGCATCGACTACCGGAAGCTCAATACCGCTACCAGGAAGGACCATTTCCCCTTGCCATTCATTGATCAGATGCTGGAGAGGTTGGCCGGGAGGGAGTACTACTGCTTTTTGGATGGGTACTCTGGCTATAATCAGATTGTAATAGCTAGCGAGGATCACGACAAGACCACATTCACTTGCCCATATGGAACTTTTGCGTACAGGCGCATGCCTTTTGGACTTTGTAATGCGCCTGCCACATTTCAAAGATGCATGATGTCAATTTTCTCAGAAGTTATCGAAAAATGCATTGAAGTTTTCATGGATGACTTCTCTGTGTATGGAGATACTTTTGATGAATGCTTGACTAACCTTGCACAAATTTTGAAAAGATGTGAGGACACCAACCTAGTTTTGAACTGGGAGAAGTGCCATTTCATGGTCACCGAAGGAATAGTGTTAGGTCACCGCATCTCGCGCGCAGGCATCGAAGTCGACAGAGCTAAGGTCTCAGTCATCTCAAACCTACCATTGCCTAATTCAATAAAAGCAGTTAGGAGCTTCTTAGGGCATGCCGGTTTCTACCGGAGATTCATTAAAGACTTTTCTAAAATTGCCAAGCCGCTCACTAACTTGCTTTGTAAAGAAAATCCTTTCGTAATAAATGAAGCGTGTGTTCAAGCCTTTGACACGCTCAAAGAGATGTTGATTTCTGCTCCAATAGTGCAACCACCCGATTGGTCAATGCCTTTCGAGGTAATGTGTGATGCAAGTGATCTCGCCGTGGGTGCAGTTCTTGGGCAACATAAGGAAGGGAAGCATTGTGTAATTCATTACGCAAGTCATGCCCTGAATAAGGCCCAAATTAACTACACCACCACGGAGAAGGAGATGTATGCTGTGGTTTTTGCGTTTGATAAATTCAGACAATATCTTATTGGTACGAAAACCACAGTGTACACAGATCACTCTGCACTGAGATACTTGTTTAGCAAACAAGACGCCAGACCTCGATTAATCAGGTGGGTACTTTTGCTGCAAGAATTCAACATTATAATAAAAGATAGAAAAGGCAGAGACAATGGTGCTGCTGACCATTTGTCTCGACTAGAAAATGATAAAAATGAGCTAGCCGTAAATGAGAATTTTCCGGACGAGCAACTGTTTGCCTTGCATCTTCATGATCAAGCTTGTCCGTGGTTTTCCGATATTGCTAACTTTTTAGCATGCGGAATCATTCCACCATTTTAAAGCAGGGGCCACAAAGCGAGGTTCAACCGAGATGTAGTTAACTACTTCTGGGAAGATCCTTATCTCTTCAAACATTGTGCAGATTCGATTATTAGACGATGTGTAACTGAGCACGAGGCTTATCAAATCGCTAAGAAATGCCATGAATCGGAATATGGAGGTCACCATGGCCCCACTCGAACAGCCCATAAGGTGCTCGAGTGCAGTTTTTATTGGCCTACCATTTACGAGGATTGCAAAGCGTTTGTTAAAGCTTGCGACAGATGCCAAAGACTAGGGAATATCTCCAAGAGGGACGAGATGCCTCAACAAGGAATTCTCACTCTCAAGATTTTCGATGTATGGGGTATTGACTTCATGGGACCATTCCCGACATCTGATGGGAACCATTACATCTTGGTAGCTGTCGATTACGTTGCCAAGTGGGTTGAGGCCGTTGCACTGCCAACCAATGATGGCAACCAGGTCGTCAAATTTTTGAAAAATAACATTTTCAATAGATTTGGTGTACCCAGGGTGATCATATCAGATGGAGGAACCCATTTTGTTAATAAAGCATTTGCAAATCTTATGAGCAAAAATGGGATTCTCCACAAGATCGGCACGCCTTACCATCCCCAAACCAGTGGTCAAGTAGAGGTCTCGAACCGCGAAATCAAACACATACTCGAGGCCACTGTGGGGACAACTCGCAAAGATTGGTCACGTAAGCTCAATGATGCTTTATGGGCATACCGCACTGCATTCAAGACTCCCATTGGGATGTCTCCATACAGACTCGTCTTCGGAAAGGCCTGTCATTTGCCCGTAGAACTAGAGCATAAGGCTTACTGGGCCGTACGAACGCTCAATTTTGACTCACGAGTTGCTCAGAGTAAGCGCAAGTTGGACCTCAATGAAATTGAGGAAATACGTGCGCAAGCTTATGAAAGCTCGATGATTTATAAAGAGCGGACCCAGAAGTTACACGATCGTCGTATCAAGTCTAAACACGTTTATGTTGGCCAGAAAGTCTTGTTATTCAATTCCAGGTTGAAGCTGTTCCCCGGAAAGCTTAAATCTAGATGGGAAGGGCCATACGAAGTGGTGCACGTGTTTGAAAGTGGAGCTGTCAGGATCCGAACTGACAAAGGAGAGCTGGTAGTGAATGGACACAGATTGAAGGAGTATCTTGGGCAGTTCGACCCCGAAAAAGAAGCTCAAATGACAACAGAACCGGCCTATGCTCAATAAATAAATATTATACATATATTTACTTACTTATTTATTACTTGCTCCACCTATTTTTATTGGGATAAACTATCCAAAAATCAATTGAACATTTAGAGTACTAAGACTCTAAATGTGAGGATGTTGATATTTGGAGAAAACCTAATACCTTTTTTTTTATAATTGTTTTGCAGGAATTCGAGGAACCAACATAAAGAAAGATAAAGCTTCCAAAAATCAGGTTCCCGGTTGGGTTAATATCATATTTAATGGAGATTAATTTTGGAATTTAGAGAAATCTATAATCCAGAATAAATTCATAAAATAAAATTGTTAACCCAACCTAATTTATGCAAGCAATATGTTTTAGATTCTAATTCTGTGTAGATATGTTTGCTTTTGAGTTCATCTTGATGAACATAAATTTTTGAAAAAAAAAAAAACTAAATTTTTCCTAAGTCTTGAATGTGGTTTATTTTTCATTTCAAGAAAATTCGAATTAATTCGAATTGCTTGGAACAAACCACGTAAGACATTTTGCCTTGGAAATTTTCACTCTCGGATTGGTTAATTCGAATTATGCAGGCAATTCGAATTAACTCGAACTGACATGCAAATTCGAATTGGCACCGACGGCAGAACTTTCGGATGATTTATTTGGCCAAGTGTTGCAATTCGAATTATAAGGCAATTCGAATTAATTCGAATTGCCTGACTAATTCGAATTGGCATACAAAAGGCATTTTCCTCAGCAAGTGAGCAATTCGAGTTATTCAAGCAATTCGAATTAATTCGAATTGGCCACAATAATTCGAATTAGCTCACTTAGGCACCTTGTGCAAATTTTGCCTTCAACCTCAAGTTCGAATTGTGAGTCAATTCGAATTAATTCGAATTGATCTCAGAATTCGAACTTGCTTTGTTTCTTTGTCTTTCAAGCCAATTCGAATTAATTCGAATTGGCCTGAATAACTCGCATCTCTCACAGAATGCATCAATTCGAATTAATTCGAATTGATGCATAATTCGAACCTCCATCCAAAATCTTTTTATACCCTTCTTTCCCTCTCATTTCCCTCACTTTCACTTTCCACATCTCCAAAAATCCCCCGTTCTCTCTCTCGCGAAACCCTTCTTCCTCGCGAAACCAGTCGCTCATTTCAAGCTTTCTTCCAGCCAAACCATTCGGAAATGGCTTCGTCGTCGTCAAACCCTAGTGAGAGTCGGGGGTAAGTATCTCTGTTTCGTTTTCGCGCTCGGTTTCAAGTTTACAGTTTTGTCTTTTCGTATTCCCTGCGAAATCGGAGAGGGGGAGGGGAATGTGCTCTGTTTTAACGACGGGGATGGTCGCAAGTGGTCGGGGATGACTGGGTATAGTCAGTTATGGGGTAGAAACCGAGTAGGCAGAACTTAGATTTTTAGGGCTTTTTGTTGAAACTGCCATTTTTGAAGGTTCGAACGTTTCTGTGATGGGGGGTGTTCTCATTTTGAAAATAAGGGTTGCAAAACCCTTAAAAATATGGTTTCTGTTTTAGTTTTATGGTTTGGTTTGTCCATTTTGTTGTTTGTGTGCATTTTTGTTTATCTGTGTTGGTGTTTTAGTAATCTGTGAGTAGGCTTAACACTGTAGACAGTTTCCTTTGCCCACTGTGTTGTTTTGTTCAGTAGATGCTTGATGATGATGATTGACAATGCATGTTGATGATGTCTAAGAATCCATGTTTTGAAGCATGATTTTTGAAAGATTTATGCATGACATTAGTATGTACGGACCATTTATGTTTGTTTGTTTTTGGTGTTTGCATGTATTATATTTTACGAGTAAGTTGGTAATAAATGCTTTTGTCGGGTACATGTTGCCCACACTTTGCAAACTCAACTCTAGAAGTTGATATTTGCACATCCGGGACACATGGTACAGACGAAACCATGCCAAAATTTTTCCAACACTTTTGGTATGGCATTTATGTATAAAAAGACAAAATGGTATAATGTTCTTTGCCTTAAAGTGTTTGATCTTTGTCAACTTGGGACAAGTGGGAATGTTCACAAGGAATGTTTTGTTTATATTCCTTAAAAACCCACTTCCCAAAACAAAATCCAAATGGGGGACCATTTACACCCCCAATTTCATTAAATAAACAAGTCAACACTTTTTCATAAAAATCCAAAAATCACCTTTTGTATGTATGCATGTCTACTTTTACTTTCATTTTTATTCTTATTTTTAGTCATGGTCCATTGTTACATACTAGTAATTGCATAATTCGTCGCTTGCATTTGCTTTTCATCATTAATCTCTTATCTCCCCTATCTCACATGATTTAAATCACTTTTTAAGTGATAAAAATCAAAATTCTTCCGTAGGCTCAATAACCTACGAAATATTCTCTTTTTGGTCCATTGACCACCCAAAAACATCTTAGACTATTTATAGTCCAAGAAAATCTTAAGGATCCAAGATCCTTATCTCTTTTGCTTTCCATGTTTTTGCTGTAATAAGAGTAGATTTGATAATCTGACCCCTTGGACCTTCATAGTGTACCTCAAGTGAGACAGGTGTTAGAAAGCGAACTGTACTTTGAAGTGGCTGAAGGTGTAAGGCTGAGGGTCTCAGACCTAATCATCTCTCCATGTCTTTTCAGAGACATCATTCCCCTAGTCCAAAACGAAGATCAAGAGGAGACGACCCAACTACTGGATCTACCAGTAGAACTCTTAGGAGAGATCCTCTCCCGCATCGGAGAGGATTGCATCAAGAAAGTGTGGAGGGTCAGAGAGGTGTGTACTAAACTCAGGGATGCAGCTGATCTTCCCATTGTCTACAAGAGATGTGAACTGGAGACTACCATCGTCAAGATGTGGGAACAAAGGGTTGAACTGCAAAAGGAGGCACTCCTGGTCAAGTGCGAAGAAGCTGGCAACTACAACCTGAAACTCATCCCAGCCCTGCAGGCATTCGGAGCAGGAAACGAAACTCTGGCTTGTAAGCTGCTAAAGGAAGGGATTGAGGACAACCACAAGGCCTCAATCTTTGTCAGGGGATACATGCTGCTTAGCAAGCTGGACAATGAACAGGTCCAGCAGGGGGTGTCAATGATCGACAGGATCATAACCAACAGGTTCGTCATGCAATACGTTGGGACTAACGTCTTCGCATGGTTGGCTGATAGCCTGGAGACACCCGACCTGTTCGGAAATCAAGGACCAAGAGTCTACTGCACCAGAGTAATGGAGGAAGATGAGGAAGACATGGGAGATTTCTGCGTACCCTGCAGCCTGACGAACTATGTCCACTGGACCAGAATCTTTTTCCAAGGATAGAGGGGAAGGATGCTGATGGACTGAATCTGTAAAGATTCACTTTTGACTGGACTGACTGGAACTATATTTTGGTAATCTTTTGACTGATCTTTGATGCTAACTTATTCAAGTGTACAGCTACGTCTGTATTGATGTTTAGATGTGATTAAGGTCGTGTACTCTATAACGAACCTTGGAATTGTCTGTTATGATGGTTGTACGACGTATTTTGGGTAGTCGTACATTTACTGCTTTCCACAAGAGAATTTCGTCTTGAGTTCTCCATTATTTGAAAAAAGATGTGTGGCAGTCCAAGATGAATAAGTGACTGTCACGCCAAAAACAAGCTGTGACATGCTTGCATGCTCACAGTGTCTTTTTACTGCTTTTAATTAAACAAACCGGCATAAAACAAGCATGAATCTATCACCTAAATTCACATGTTGAATTTAGGCTGATGATGAAATTTTCAGACTATTACATTGGGATAAAACAATTAAAAATATGCATGACATGAATTCTCGAAGTTTTGAGCTATAAAAATCCAATGATATGATCACTTGAAAGACTAACAAATATTCATGTTGAGAATTTGATTGAATAAGTTGTAAGAATTTTCAAAGACTAAATCTGAGAATGAATGTATGACATGATCAAACCGTCCCTTGTGAGATCTGAGCCGAGTCACTTTTACTCATTTCTTTCTTTGATTGTGTGAATCAATTCGATTAAAGGACACTAGAACTTGCAATTGGGACCGATGCAAGACCATGCCATATTCCCGAAATCGAGCATATGATCGAGGCACTTAGAAAACCCAAAATTTTGGCTTTCGTTTGAATTCCAAACACAAAAACATTTTCCCTTTAGGATTAACTAACTTGAGCCTTTAAGCCTAATTTTTCTTTGAAGCCACTATATTATTCCTAGCCTTATAAAAAGACCAAGAAAATCAAACCCAAGTGTACATGAGCCATCCCATCAAGGCATTGTAATTTTTGATCATCAAATATGTATCAATCGGTATGCTATAAACCGATTCAAAAAAAAAAAAGTTGAGATCTATTCAACAAGAATAAATTGCAAATGACAAAGCAAATTAGACAAAGTCTAATGTCATGCAATACAAAAAGAAAGAAAAACAAAAGAAAGATAGAAATAAGGATGATCATAGATTCTACAACATGCCAAGTTATGGTGGAATGGTGTCATGTCACTTTTTAGCCCAATATTTTTCCTTTCCTACCAAATGTTACAATCGTGCCCTGTTATAACCTTGAATAAGACCTCGGGATCTCGATTTGAGGAAATGAGTAGGTGGCGAGTTGGTCCAGTTGCAAGCCTATAGGAGAATTTAATTGAATTTGATTTTGAGCGTTGATGATAAAAGCCAATCTTGAGAGTGAGTGAACTTTCCGATTCTACTATATGTGAGGCTCTGTTTCTATTAATCAATGATCATGTCATGCTTGAATTCAAGGATTAAGCCGATGGAATCTTCTAAGCATTTATTCAAGAAGAATTAACAATAATGATTGGTTTGTATGTTCACTTAAGTGAGAAGTATCATTCCATTAAACACTGCAACCAAGAGAGTTTAATACTTGTAATTTTGATTGTCTTATCCCAATATAAGAAGACCGAAATTTCTGAGGCCACGCAAATGGATTGAATATGCAGAGTCCAAGCTCCTAGGAGCACTGACTCTGACTGCTCGGGGACGATCAGTATTAAATGTGAGGATGTTGATAATGGCCAAAATTGTCCATTATTTCCAATCCATTTCCGTGTCTGAGACGGACATTTTGATCGTGTTTCCATCTTATTGTAATAAGAAAGCAGTTGAATTTGACAGATTAATGCTAGTTTGTAAAAACATCAAGCCGGTAATGAAAAGACACAAAATATGCAATTTTTAATTGTATTTGTGTTAGAAAAATCCAAAAACATGAAAAAAAAAGGAAAAAGAAAAGAAAAAGGAATGAAAAGATGGGCAAAAGAATAATATAGTCCACAAAATCCAAAAAGATGGGAAAAAGATTGAAAATCCCACAACTGAAATTTGGTCAAGTGTTGAAGCACAATTCGAATTAATTCGAATTGCACACAATTCGAATTGCTGAAGAGAACAAAGAAATGGTTAAGTGTTGAAAGGGATGCAGAAGCCTAATTCGAATTGTTCAAATTCGAATTAATTCGAATTAGGGAATGAAGAGAGAAGAAACCCAAAGGCAAGAAGAAGTGCAATTCGAATTGTCTAATTCGAATTAATTCGAATTGGCACAAACAATTCGAATTGCCAACAAATGCAAGGAAGCCAAGCAGAAACCCTCATCTAATTCGAGAAAAGACCAATTCGAATTCTTCACAACAATTCGAATTGACAACTGAAGGCCACATTTCCAGCTCAAGGAGGAGACCTCACAATTCGAATTAATTCGAACTGATTGAATTAATTCGAACTTCACTCATTAAAGCTGTGGAGCATGAGCACAAATTGGTGGGCCTAGGGTTTCGAAGTTTGTCTATAAAAGCTGACCTCCCTCAACATAAGAAACAATCCTTAGATCAAGAATTTTGCCAAAAAGCAGCTGGGACAAAAAGAACAGCAGGAGGTTCCACACCCCTTAAGGGTTAGGTAGGTAGTTTAGTTTAGTTTATCTTTCTTGCAAGTAGTGTAATCTTTACATGCTTTGATCTTAGTTTAGTGTAGAAGCAGTTTGTGTAACCCTTAGAGTAGCCATTTCCAGAATTTTTACAAGCTTTCTAGTAAGAATAAACCCTACCTTCAAGTTAATGATGGTTTTGGGTTCTTTATTTTGCTTTCAAAGTGTCAATACAAGAAAAATTTCCAGAAATGGTGTTATTCATGTGTTTTGGCACTCTTTAATGCTTTCTCTAGAAATAAATGCTTAGCATGTTTGTTTGTTTCAACTAGGTTACATTTATTATGTCTTAGTTGACATTCAAACTTAATAAATGCATGTTTGGTGGGTTGTTAGTTTGATTTTGTGCCTTAGAGCTTCAAATAAGTGTTCTTAGGTTTTAGACGTTTTTAGGTTTGTTAGTATTTATCTTTATGCCTTATTTTTCCTGCCTTGAATTGTATTTTATGCTACCTTAGATAACTTGAGTGTTCTTAGTTTATTCATGTAGTTCTTAGATAACTAGATGTTTTAGGTTCTTTGATCTTTGATCCTTTGTTTGTAGAAATAGGGTTTGAATCTTGCCAATACCCACTGGACATGTGTTTGTTTATTTCTTGAAAATTTCACTAGGGTGGCTGTGAAGTGACACTGATGTGAGATGAGGGATTTGGTAAATCTAAACCCATCATTAACCGCACAGTGTTCACCTAACCCATACTTGTGAGAACAAAAATTGTTGTCGTTTGAAAATGTGTAATTCGAATTAAGGCAAATTCGAATTATCTCGAATTGCCTAAGAAATTCGAATTGCACAACCAAAAATTTCCTTCATGTGGTTTTCAACCAATTCGAATTCTCTAATTCGAATTAATTCGAATTGGTTCAACAATTCGAATTGGCAAGAAAAACCACATTGTATTGCATACCATCCATTCATGCCTTAGTTTATTTTCCATCTCTTACCAATTCGAATTGTGCAATTCGAATTAATTCGAATTGCTGAACAATTCGAATTCACCTTCCTCTTGAGGTATATGCCTTAGTCAATTTTGAGCAAGGAAAGGACTTCATCAATTCGAGTTGTCCAATTCGAATTAATTCGAATTGCTCAACAATTCGAATTAGATGATATTTCATTTCTTTGCAAGGATTAATTGGGTAAGATCATACTTCATTCTTCATGCATTCTCAATTCAAATTACCCCAATAATTCGAATTGAACTATCCTTCTATTTTGAAAACTCCAAAAATATTTTTCTTCCATGATTTGTGTAAGTTGCATGGATGTAGTGGGCCTGAGCCCAGTTCATCCGATTTCTATCCATTACACATTTCAACCCACTAGTGTCTACTTATTGTGTGCTTAACACCCGCACAATACCAAAAACATTTTCCTTATTTTCAAAACTTTCCTTTTTGTTGTGTGTATGAACGGATAATGAGAAACACCACAGATTAATGTTGGTGAAAGGTCCCTTCGCAGGGATATCGACTAACCCGTCTTCTGTGTGTCAATTATTATCTGTTATTTTGCATGATCTGGTTAGTGGTTGGTGGAAGCTTCGGCGAGCGTTCTCTTCACTAAGAGTTTCGATTAGTCACTCAGCCAATTCCTAATCAGACACAGTTTTAAGTTTCCTTATCTTAATTTCTCAACCTGAATTCAAGTTGCAATAGTATTAACTGATGTCGACCAACATCAGTTAAGAAATATTACAGCAAGAAATATGTGGGTTTTTCTTCCACTCGCAGACAAAAGAAAACTGAATGACGGCGGTCACCGTTGTTTGGAATTCTTTCTGTCTAAAACCAATCATCTGAGAAGATTGGGAACCGGACAGCAGATGTTTGCAGTCCGGAAAACCCCAACTATCTCTGGCACTCTTTTTAGCCGATTTCTTCTCATCTCAGGCTAATTCACCTTTGTGTATCGCATTCTGTCTAACCCCACCATATATTTTGGGGTGTTTTATTTTCCTTTTCATATACTTGTATGCATGATACTATTATGTAGATGTTCCGGTCTTATTGATATTTTGGGGATCCTTCCCCTTGGACACAGAAGTCTTGATATAAATCAGATGCTGCATAATAAATTTCCAACAAAAAGTCCTTTGTAAAATCCGGATCTGAGTAAGGGGTAAATTCGACAGTTATGACTAATTCATCTTCCATTGGGGGTTGATTTTGAGAGCTTAGAAGCAGAGTCAGCGATTAGGTCTCATCTAGACTGAAAGGATCTGTGTTTTGAATGAGAGTCTAGTACCTGTTTAGGGAATGATTTTCAAATACTCATTTGCTTCTCAAAATTGCTGTGTGTTGGAAATCTGATATTAGATATCGCATTAAGTCAATATCCACTTGGGTGTAGATGAGATGTTATAAATAATACTAGAGGAACAACATATAGGCCTTGGTGAATTTATAAGGTAAGGTCGAGTATTCCTTCGACTACTATCTTCTTCTGCCAATGTCTAGAATTGAGTCCTGAGTGAGTACATCCGGAATAGGTTCATTTATGGATCTGTTTCATTTAGTTTGTATCTCATAACTACCCAGATGTTGTAAGCCCTGTGGCTTATTGATATCTCGGGGGTTCTTGATCTGCATCTGGTCACCAAGACCAGGGGCTCTTTTATACTAACGGAAAGAGACGTTTTTAACGATTCCGAGTGATAGATTTAAATGCTTTCTTTACAGCTTTCTTACTGCTTTCCTTTAAATGCTTTCATAGAGGTCACTCGGAAGAATTAGGGGCTGTCCATCTGTTAAAAGGTTTGAGAGTTATGGAATGGTTTGGGGCTTGATTTGAAACTTTGGGTGTGACATGGGGGAATGATAGGAGTACTTGGCATGTCAACTAATGATATGTTAGGTGTTGCTTGTCCACCACAGATATGTAATGTAACTTCACAAGGCCTGTGGAGGGAGTTATAAGTCGGTGGTATCTTAGAAATTGTTGTCTTAAGAGCATGTAAATTCTCACCATAAGTACCTGTCTGTTAAAGGGAACATGGTGTAGAAAGCATGAGAGTTAGCTAACTAGAGGATTATCCCAAGCAAGATCTGTGTATAAAAATGGAAGTTTAATTGTGTTTCATCTGAATCTTGTCCAATCTTTATTTATTCCTCCTTGTCCCTTCTGTCATATTTTAAATCTGCTTTCTAGATAGTGTAGCTTGCTTTTTAAATGCTTTCGTAGTATAGATTTAATTGCTTTTTTCGATCTAGTTTACCATGCTTTGTAGAATAATTTTTACTGCTTTCATGATCTGGTTTAATTTATGTCAAGTAGTTGTTAGAAAACCCTTGCAAAACTTGAAACGAGTAACCGAGTGGAAAATCTTAGTAAACGACGTGGGCCCTGCTTCCATCGCACATCCTCCAGTGAACGATCCGGTACTTACTATAAATTACTGCAATTTTTGACCCGTGCGCTTTCGGGAGCACAGTTTCTTGACACGAGTAAGTAAAAACATACTCCCTCCGTCCCATTCCAAATGTCCTACTTACTATTTTTGGATGTCCCATTACAAATGTCTTCTTTCTATAAATAGAAATAATTTTCCCCTCCAACAACTATGTGGACCCCACCATATACTCACAAACTAACTCTACCTTAATTCCCGTGCCCAACAGTAACCAGACACTTGGAGTGGGACGGAGTGAGTAATATTTTGGGAAAATACTCATACAGTGGGAAGATGTTCAAAAGCTTCATGGCAGGTGCTTTTGTGACATGAAATTATGAGAAGTATCATGGTGCAGATACCAGGGACTTTCAGGGTGACAGACTGAAGGTTAATCCCGGTTGCACCGTGATATTTGTCAAAAGTTTCATGGTGGGAAGGACCACAGCGCCGGTTGAACCCCACATGAGTAATAAAAAGGGAAATCATAATATATCCTTAAACCCCTTCCCTACATCATAACTCTTTTCATTTAATAAATTCAAACCTGATATTTCAGAAAATTACTCGTGTTAGTGAAACTCGTCAAAAGTTTCAAAGGCTTTGATAAAGATTGATGGATGATGCTCATCTTCTATTCCTGGCCGAAGAATTTCAAAGGCAGCTTCCATATGGCCTGAATCCCGGAAGGCTTTCAATGCAGGCTCTAGGTTGAGCATGAAATTGTTGTCTTCCCTGCATCTTCTCAAGAAAACTCGATATTCTTGATCATGAGTTCTTTCTGCGGTGATTTCCTCCACCACATTTGCCCTCCTTCAAACAACAGGGAGTTTACTTGCTGTTTGAAACTTTCTACAGGTTGGAGCTGCTCTGGCGAGATCTTTAACTTCTTTCCGCCCCAATCTTGATAAGATATCCCTTAATATTTCATCAGGGATATCTAAAATGGTAGTTCTAAGATTAGGAGCTGCTCTAGCCATCTTGAGTTTCTAGTGAAATAACTTAAAGGAATAGAAGAAGGAAGAATTAGAACATGAATGCATAAAAGATTAAAAACTGGTTATTTATAAACCATGGGAAGTTATTGTGACATAATTACAAAGGATTGAAACGACGTGTGATGTTTAGTGAAAAGAAGAAGAAAAGCCTCTGGAAGGGCATTTGGTCTTTCAAGGTTTTTGAAAATCTATCCGTTTCAAATTCCAAAACTCCCGCTTTGTCTTCCCACAACCGCAGAGTAATATAAAGTGGTTCTCGCTTGGTTAATTTTGACAAAGCGAGATATGAGGAATAATTGGTAAAGCTCACGCTTTGTCATACTGACAAAGCGTAGGCTTATTTATGCCCCTCGCTATGTTAGTTCTGACAAAGCGAGAAATATTACTCATATGTTTATTATGAGGTATAACCAGTGAAACTCACGCTTTGTCATACTGATAGAACGTAGGCATATTTATGCCCCTCGCTATGTTAATATTAACATGGCGAGAAGAATTACTGAAGTATTACTCCTGCTTACGCTTTGATTAAGACAAAGCGTGGATATTTACTTCCTCAAATTCGTGTAATCAAAACAAAGCGAGTTCACATGAAAGATTAACAAAAATAACACAAACTCAGAATTAATTTAAAAATTAATTTTGAGTAAACTGTGTCCATTACTTAAAAACCTGGTCGCATTCCTTCTTCAATACTCCTCTTCTGATCCTTCACACATCAATTCCTTTAATCCTGAAAATAATAAACAAAATAAAATTAAAAATTAAGATAAAATAAGAATAACAGAGAAACTACTCAGTAAACCTGGGTAGTTCCCCATCCCCTAATTTTTTTTTTCTGAAAATTTACAGAAAAATTATGGGTTATTCAAATATTTTGTATGAATATTCAAATCCTGTTGTCCGATGTACTCCTTTAGCCGATGCCCATTGATTGTCTTCTTACCTTCATTGAGCATGATTGTGACAGCTCCATTTTCATGAACTACTACCACAGGGAATGGACTTGTCCATCTTGATCTAAGTTTACCTGGAAACAACTTGAGACGAGAGTTATAAAGCAAAACTAATTGACCAACATAGAAACCTTTATGTTTAATTTTTGCATCATGGATTCTCTTTGTTCGATCTTTATAAATTTTGCTACTTTCATATGCTTCCAGTCTTATTTCTTCCATTTTTGATAGATCAAATTTCCTTTTATCCTGTCCCAACTGAACATCCATGTTGAGCATCTTAATAGCCCAATATGCTCTATGTTCTAATTCAACTGGTAGGTGACATGCTTTACCAAATACCAATCTGTAAGGAGACATTCCTATAGGGGTCTTGAAAGCAGTTCTGTATGCCCTGAGAGCATCATCTAGTTTCTTGGACCAATCCTTCCTAGTAATGTTCACAGAAGCTTGCAAAATATGCTTGATTTCTCTATTAGATACCTCTACTTGTCCACTTGTCTGAGGATGATATGGTGATCCTATCTTGTGATGTACACCATACTGTTTCAGCAGCTTTTCAAAGAGTTTATTCACATAGTGAGATCCTCCATCTGATATTATAGCACGAGGAGCTCCAAACCTGGTGAAGATATTCTTCTGCAAAAATTTAGTGACCTGTTTAGCTTCATTATTGGGTAAAGCCACTGCTTTTACCCACTTAGAAACATAATCAATAGCCACCAAAATATAATGATTTCCATAAGAAGGGGGAATGGTCCCATAAAATCTATTCCCCAGACATCAAATATTTCTACTTCTAAAATTCCTTTTTGTGGTATTTCTTCCCTCATAGAGATATTTTCTAATATCTGGCATCTATCACATACCTTAATCAGCTTCTGACAATCCATAAAAATGGTTGGCCAATAGAATCCACAGTCTAGAACTTTACTAGCTGTTCTTGCAGGACCATGGTGTCCTCCTAAAGGATTTTCATGGCACTTCCTTATGATTTGGAATCCTTCTTTCTCATGGACACAGCGCCTTATATCTTGATCAGAACAGAATTTGAACAAAAAGGGATCATCCCAATAATATTTCTGAATCTCTCTAAAGAATTTAGACTTCTAATGAGAGTCTTTGAACTTAGGGATAATTTTGCAGGCTAAGTAATTTGCAAAATCTGAAAACCGTGGACAATCAAATTGTTGTAATTGCAAAGCATACAACTGCTCATCTGGAAATTTATCATTAACAACTTCCTCCTTCTTTGTTCTTTCTTCCAACCTTGAAAGATGATCTGCTACTCCATTATCTTTTCCTTTTCTATCTTTGATGATGATGTCAAATTCTTGTAACAGTAGTACCCATCTTATTAGTCTAGGCTTAGCCTCTTGTTTTGAGAAAAGATATCGCAATGCTGAGTGATCGGTGTAAACTATTGTCTGAGCTCCAATAAGATTGTCTAAATTTATCAAAAGCAAAAAACAACATCATACATTTCCTTTTCTGTAGTGGTATAGTTTATCTGAGCATCATTCAAAGTGTGACTAGCATAATATAGAACATGATGTTTCCCTTCTTTACGCTGCCCCAAAACTGCTCCCACAGCATTATCACTAGCATCACACATTAACTCAAAAGGTAAATCCCAATCCGGAGACTGAACTATAGGTGCAGTAATCAATTTCTCCTTCAAGGTTTTAAATGCAATCAGACATTCTTCATCAAAACTGAATACATCATCTTTATGAAGAAGGTTACATAAGGGTCTAGCTATTTTAGAAAAATCCTTAATAAACCTTCTATAAAAACCAGCATGACCAAGAAAACTCCTTACTGCCTTAATGGTTTTAGGAGGTGGTAAATTTGTTATAACAGAAACTTTAGCTTTGTTTACCTCTATCCCTGCTTTGGATACCTTGTGTCCTAAGACAATGCCTCCTTGAACCATAAAATGACACCTCCCAATTTAGTACCAAATTAGTGTCTTCACATCTCTGTAAAATTTTTGAAAGATTTTGTAAACAATTCTCAAAGTCATTACCATAAACACTAAAATCATCCATGAACACTTCGATGCATTTCTCAATGAAATCAGAAAAGATACTCATCATACATCTTTGAAAAGTAGCAGGAGCATTACATAATCCAAAGGGCATTCTTCTGTAGGCAAATGTTCCATAAGGGCAAGTAAAAGTTGTTTTCTCATGATCTTCACTAGCAATTACTATTTGATTATAACCAGAATATTCATCCAAGAAACAATAAAATGGTTTTTCTGACAATCTTTCTAACATTTGATCAATAAAAGGTAAAGGAAAGTGATCTTTTCTTGTAGCAGTGTTCAATTTTCTATAATCAATACAAACTCTCCAACCAGTTACTGGTCTAGTGGCTACCTCATCACCATGTTCATTAATGGCAATGCAAATTCCCCTTTTTTAGGTACAATTTACGTTGGACTTACCCATTTACTATCAGAAATAGAATAGATAATACCTGCATCTAGAAGCTTGATTACCTCCTTTCTGACAACTTCCTGCATTGATGGATTTAGCGTTCTCTGTGGTTGCCTGGATGGTTTATATTCATCTTCCAACAGAATCCGATGCATGCAAATGTGAGGACTAATGCCTTTAATGTCAGCAATAGTCCAAGCAATTGCATGAATATGACTCTTTAGAATACCTAGTAGAGCTTGCTCTTGACTTTCATTCAATTTAGATGAAATTATTACCGGAAGCTTCTTTTTATCTGCCAAAAAGGCATATTTAAGATGTTCTGTTAATATTTTAAGCTCAAGCTCTGGTGGGCTTTCTGTTGATGGAATTAATTTACTTCGAGTTTGTACTTCCAATTTCAAATCAGGTCCTTCTGTAGGAGGGGATCTGTTCTGTCAATGTCATCCTCAGAATGATCTGAAGATGTCATATCCTCACTTTATGATCCGTCTTTGATTTCACCAGTCTCAGGATCAGCGAATCGAACCGCGCATAAGTAACCAAAAGTAACATCTTTAGCATTTGTGAGTGGGGTGATAGTGTTCTCGGTTACATCAGAAGAAAAGATATTAAAACTATCTAGGAAGTTCTCTACCTCCATGTTATCACATTCTGCTCCTTTTCCAGTTACAGTTGATTTAAAAGCATCAAAGGGGTATGTTGCCATTTTCAACATATCGAAAGTGACTTCTTGATCGTCAACATGTAGCTTGACTTTGCCATTCTTTGCATCGATCATCGCCCCCGCAGTCACCAGAAATGGTCTCCCCAGTATGATTGGAATTCTAACATCTTCTTCAATATCCAGGATGATGAAGTCAGCTGGAAAATATAACCCTCCAGTTCTTACTAAAACATCTTCAATGATTCCTTCCGGTGTAGTACTCGACTGATCCGCAAAGAACAAGGTCATGTTCACTGGCCTCATCCGCCCAAGCTCAAGCCTTTTCGCCATGGCAAACGGCATTACATTTATGCTGCTGCCTAGATCACAAAGGCCTCGTCCGGCTTCTTTATAGTTGTTGATCAAAGGTAAGGTAAAGCTCCCCGGATCTTAAAGCTTTGGAGGTATCCTTTGTTGAAGAACCATGCTACAATTCTGATTGAGGATTACTATCTGCTGCTCTCCCGCACTTCGTTTCCCTGAAATCAATTCTTTCAGAAACTTAGCGTAAGAGGGCATTTCTGAAATTAATTCAACCAAAGGGATTGAGATCTCAATGGCCTTAATCTTTTCAAGAAACTTTTTAAGTTTAATTTCTTGAAGATCATTTTTGAGCCTCCCAGGGTATGGTACCCTGGGCATGTGTTCATCCAGTAGGTCCTTTTTGTTACCTGTAGGGTTAGGGATAGTATTACCTCCCTCTTTTTCCATTGGAAAAGAGTGTTCTGCAATATTCTTTTCCAAACCCTGTTTCTCAAGAATCTGACTTTCATCATACTGATCATTTTCCTCCAATGCTTGTACATCTCTAAACTTTTTTTGCAGTAACTTTTCTCTCTTCTTCTCGAATTCAAGGTCTACAACTTCTTTCCCTCCCCTCAATGTAACTGCTTTACATTGTGCATTGGTCTCAGATGAGCTTGGTAATTTCCCTTTTTCTCTTTGTTGCAGTAATTTTGCCATCTCTGTTACTGAATTTTCAACATTCTTGATTGAAGCTTGCAGCTGGTTGTTTGTCTCAGTTTGCTTAGCAATGAACTCCTTTAAAGCATTCTCCACTTTCGAAAAGTAAGTTATGTCTTGAATAGTAGGATAAGCTACTGGTGGAACTGGTTGAGGTGGAAAATGTGCAGCCATCGGTGCAAATGGTCCAATTGGCCTGTTCTGCTAACTAACTTGTTGAGGAGGTCTCTGAAGATATATTTGTTGCTCCGGATAAAATTGTTGTTGAGGACAAAACTGCTGCTGAAACTGTTGCTGGTTCTGTTGAGGAGGATTCAGGAGATGTGCATTTTGTGCATTTTGTGTATTACCATAGCTTAAATTCGGATGCTTGTTCTGGAAACCAGTGTAATTACAACTTTCATCTTGCTTAGGTGCTTCTTGAAGCTAATGGGCATTGATCATTATGATGAGGGCCAGAAAAAATTCCACATTGAAATACCTGCTCCAAAGGTGTGGATTGAAGAATCATCATTGGTTGTTGCTGTTGTTGTTGAATTTGTTGTCCTGCATTCTTCTGTGCTACCTGTAAATCTGCGATCTGCTTTGTGAGTGCAGCAAACCTCTCTTCACTCTTATCTGTATGAATAGCAAGACTCTTCCTCGTAGGTGAGGGTGGATCATCATCCTGAAGTACTACTCTGCTAGCAGTCATGGTATCTATCGTTCACCAGGCTTTTTCCAATGTCATCTGGAGCAATTGCTCTCCTCCAGTAGCATTTATCATCATTTGCCAAGTATGTGATAATCCTGTGAAGAATATTTTCAATAATCTTCTCTCTGAAATACCATGCAGAGGGCATCTTTTAAGCATATCAAAGAATCTATCTCTAGCATCCTTCACTGATTCTCCCTTCCTCATTTTAAAGCTAGAAATTTTGTCTACCCATTCGTCCACCTTGCTCTCAGGAAAGTACTTGAGTAAGAAATTCTTCACTAACTCTGGCCAAGTAGCCTTCTGTTGAACATTAAGAGAATCATACCATTCCTTGGTTGAGCCGTTCAAAGAGAATGGGAACATAGCTAGTTGAACAGTTTCTCTTGGAGCTCTTCCCTTTTTGACTGTCTTACTCAACTCCACAAACTTCTTTAGATGAAGGTGTGGGTCTTCTACACTAAGGCCATAGAATGCTTTAAAAGCTGCCAAGTTTAATATACCAGGGGGTATATCTACCTCTTCATCTGTTCCAACTAGATATTAATTCACATTGGGCTGCCATGGTTGGTACTGTTCTTCTTGTGCATTGGGAATAGGATTGACGAAGTTAGGAGGGAAGTAATGCTGATGAATGAATTGTGGTGTTGCATCCCTTTGAGGAGCTTGGAAATGTCATCTCGGTGGTAAATCATTTTGATTTCCTGGTTGTCCGTTTGCTAGGTTTTCGGGTCCGTCATTTTGTCCATTATTTGCCATCTCAGTTATTGCTGTGAGTGTCCCTTCTACAAGATCTCTCTGCCTCCTCCTGGCGTTCGTTCTGATTAGCCTAGCTATTCTTTCAAGTTCACAATTGAAGGGAAGCAAAGGCTGTCTTGAAGATCTGGTTATTCTCTCATTCATAAACTGTTCAGCTCTTTCATGAGACAAAATGAAAGAATTAGTGAAATCAAGAATGATAAACATAAAATAAGAATAATAATCTAAAACAAACAAAAGAATATATTTTGTTCTCAAATTCATAACGCTACACCCTTCCCGGCAACGGCGCCATGAAGCTTTTCCATTGTCTTTTTGTGGGCAACCCTTATGTTAGGATCCCCATTATGGTTTACCGAAAGCGCACGGTATCAAGCTTGCAGTATTTATTTATTTGTCGGGATCGTTCACTAGAGAGTTATACGATAGAAGCATTTTAATAACATTATGAATCTTAGATTGTTATATATACTCTTTGGTTTGTGTTGAGTGATGATTATGTCTAAAAGTCTAAAGCTCAAAAGTAAATGCAGTAAAGAAATTAAGTATTAAAGAATCAATATAAAAGAATAGTGTAAAGAAAGTATTAAAATGTTGAGTGGAATATAGTTTTGAGTTAAAGATGGACTACGACAAATCAAACAAATAAAACTCCCAAGTAATCATGCTTTACTGATTAAAGAAAATGAGTAGCTCAAAGAGGTGAAATAAGTCCTTTATCTAAATCTGTTCATTCTTCATGTCTTCGATCATTTTCCCAAGACGAGTACTTGTGATCTAGTGTCATGACATTTTAAGCACTGAAATCATGAGATACCTATGCTAAGAGACAATAGGTCAGACTTTCTCTTTGCATAAGCTTTCAGAAATATCACTTAATCTGTTTCTTTCGGATTCAGATTAAGCCATTGAATACTGAAGGTCACATCTAATCCATCTTATACTAGTCTGAACTTCTTGTTGTTCTCTTACTATCTTGACAAGAAAATCATCTTATACTACTTTCTTGGATGTCCTCTACAAGAAATTAAAAAGCAAGAATTTAAATCTATCATCCAAGGATAGTATAAAACTCAACTCTTCCTCAAGATAATTCCAACAAGTATTTATTAGAAATAATAATCATGTAAGTATATTCAAGATGAAATTGCTAATCAAAGTCCTTGACTTATCTGGATTACTCAGATTCATACAGATGCATTAGCTTGAGAATTCTCTGTAAACAGATCTAAATACTCATGAATTGACTCAGGACTAATGAAATTCTGCAAGTCAATTAATCTCCTACCCATAGGGTATGATTGATAAACCATAAATCTATGACCCCTGGAAATTAGCCCTTTTAGATTCTCATTAATTCTTAAGACATAAGATGGTTTTTGAAACATCTTTCCCTTTTAAACGACAGGTACTAAGTGTCCAATTGTAGAACAGGTTTGTTCTTCATTATCCTGAGTAAATAATGAACAAACAGATTTGTATAATCATTTCTACTCAATAAGCTGATGAAAGTAATGATGTGAAAATGTTAACAAAATGTAATTGTCTTCTGATGAAAGCATAATACTCAGCAGTGAGTCTAGGAAATATCCCAAAATATTAAAAGTATAAGTAGTAAATATGTATAAAGAAACGATGAGGGTTCTGAATCCTCTAAATAAAATGCCAAGGTGCTCCCAAAATATAGGCTAGGAGCTAGACAGAATGTGGGGAATTTCTTCCCTTTAAAAGAATTTAAGAATCAATTCTGCAAAATATGTGACCAAGATAGCTTGCAGTAATTATCTTGGGGTTTAAAACTATGAACACCCTAATTTTTCGCACACTATATCTGAACAGCGTGGAGGGAGTTATTATTCAAAGAATGTTCCTCAGATTGGATTAATACGGGGAATTAAGCTTCTCGCATTAAGATCTAAAGATAATGCGGCGAGGTCATTTAATTTCCCTTTATATGATAGGTGTTATATACTTATAGCGAGGATATGTTTGGTTTCCTTAGAAAGGAACCAATCTAAGATGTTACCTCATATTATTCCCTCGCTTTATTCAAGTGAATAAAGCGAGAGCTCTGATATAACATTTTTGAGAGATTAAGATAATAAATTGTTCCTCGCATTATCTCAGTGATGAGATAAAGCGATGACATAAAGTCTTGCAGAGGAAAATACTGAGTTTAAGATATATTGAAGATCTTCCTCGCTCTATTCCATATTTAGAGATATTGCGAGGAAGATTTCTCAACCTTAATTAGGAAAATGAATTCCAATATTTTTAGTTCTCAAAGATTATCACGCTATGTTTAACACTACGTGGGTCTTTAAGAACCTTGTGAAGATTAATTCACTAACCTTCAATATTATTGTTAAGAACCGAAATCTGATTAAGAATATAACTGGAAAATTTATTCATTCAATTATTCTGCAAAATTTATTCACAAACTCGAAAATTGCAATTCCAGAACGTTGATGGTTTATGAAATGAATGATACTATAGGAAATAGATGGTAAAGTTCTCAAGAAATTCTGAATCTAACAAATTATCGAGAATTAGAACATATCTTTGCAGAATTAAAGAATTTGAACAACGAAATATCAAGGAAAATAAGATCAAAGATCATGTTCAGGACACAATTTTAGACAAAAATGACAGTCAAGAATGACTGTCATCACTCAACATTATATTTTATGTATTTTCTTGCTTTCCATGTGGATTGGACTATATATATGTCCTCACACACCATTGTAGACAACTTTGCTTAATTTGAAATCAATCACTCTTATTTTCAAAGTTCAAAACCGAGAACACTCTCTCAAAAGTGTTCTATCCCAACCGTGTTTGTCTTGAGTTTATGCTCATTTCCTTCACGCCATCAAGTTGGAAAGCTCGCTCGATGGATTGTCATGAATGATGCACTTGAAGGAAGCCATTTGTTTTGAGTTCGTCTCACCTCCCTTGGCAAGTTCGGGTCCCCTTCATTCATAAGCTTCCTTACCCTTTTATCTTACAATATAGTTTCATCATCTTTAATCAAATCCATCTTTGTGTTTGTTCTTGTTCTTCATCATCTTCTATATTGCCTCGGTTATGCATGTTATTTCCCTAATCATCATTTACCTACCCCTACTTGCAAACCGAGTCCTTATTCCCTCTAATCATCATTTTACCTAACCCTAAAGTCTAATCCGGATATTGTCACTAAACAAGTTTCGATCTACGGCATATATAGAAATTTGGTATCACAGCCAAACTTGTTAGTGAAATAGGATTATTCTCCATATTTTCATGTTGTTACCCATGTTTTATTTTGTGTTTTCATCCATATAAAAATCTGTGAAAACCATAAAAATAGTGGTGTTCTTGCTCTCGGTTATATGCTCATAAATACCTCTTGTCTACTGTTCACTATTCATGAGCATTTATTGTGTTTGATTTGTGGTTGATGTTAGTCTTGTTGTCCTACTCTTATGTATGAATGTATTTGCATGACTATTTGAGTTTGTAGGGTTAAACAAGATCATTAATAGCAAACAGTGAAGGGTTTATGGGTTGGGAGTGTGAGCAATTATTTTGTGAGTATTGTGTGTTCATATCGAGTTCATATTGTTCTTGGTGTTCTTGAGCCATTGCTTGAAGATTTGAAGGTGTTCTTGAGTGTTCTTGAAGATCAAAGAACCGAAATATCCATGCAATCTGTTAATAGCCACTGGACGAAGGCAATCTTGATTGTGCAATTCGAAGGCAATCAGTTGTGGTTGGGTTTTAATTGTGGTGTACTTGAGCATTAATTGGGGAGTGACACCTATCCATCCTAAAGATCCCAATTAAATCTGGAGAAGGCCACATATCCAGGAAAGGAATCAAAAAGAAAATTTGTCAAAGAACCGGATGTGGTCTAAGTGATCGGTGCGGTCTCTCCAAATTGATGCGGTCTCCTTAAACCGCATCCCATACAGTCAAACCGCATCGCATCTCGCAACCTCAAAATTTTTTCCAAGTCTGGAAACTCGATGCAGTCTCCATCCAATGCGGTCTATTGATGCGGTCTGTTTAACCGCATCCATACGTTAAACCGCATCGAACAGAGAAGCAGCATCGAAAATTTTGCTAAGTCTGGAGAACATTCACTCGATGCGGTCTATGAACATCGATGCGGTCTATTAAACCGCATTCGGCCAATTAAACCGCATCCCCTTCAGAAGACATTTCCCAACTCAAGACAATCACGTGCGGTCTTTCCCCTTGGTGCGGTCTCTCCACTTAAACCGCATCAGGCAATTAAACCGCATCCCCAGTCCAAAATTTTACAAGTGTTGACAGGATTTTTCCACTTCATAGTTTTGAGTGTTTTGAGTGAATTTACAATAAAGTGAATATCGGACTGGCACAATTTGAAACCTAGCCCGAGAAGCCACTAGAGTACTCGTACAATAAAGTGGATATCGTGACTGGCATTTTGTGAAACCCAAGCCCGAGAAGTCACTTGAGTAAATTGGGTTTTTATTTTATTTTCTTGAGTGCATTCTTCTTGTGAGCTTTTATTTTTCCACTTCTAAATTGGGAGACATATCACTGTTCTTTGCTTGCAATATCTGTTTAAAACTGTGAACTTGATCAGACTGCAGTGCATGCATACATATCTGTGCATTTTTTATTGAGTGAACATTTTCATTTGACTCTTGAACTGTGCGTCACAAATATCTGTCTATACTTCTCTTGCATCTGATTGAACTGTTTGAACAAGATCAAGCTGAAGTAGTGTTGAGGACCAAGACTAAGTGCGAATTTGGGAGTTCACTCTACATATGTCAGCACTTATTTTCTGACCCACATTATATCTATATTATTCTTCTGAGAATCATGGCAGGTAATACTGAGCCAAGCATGATCGACATCATGGAGATGCTACGCGCAATGAAAGAGGATACAGTAAAAAGGGTTGATTTCGAGACCCTTAAGCAAACTCTTGATGCTAATGTATCCAATATTAATGTTGTGAATGAACGCATTGATAATCTGAGCAATCAATTTGCAGGACGCATGAAGTTACAAGATGAAGCCTTGGCACTGCGATTGATGCATCGGGTTGAGCGTAGATTGGAAGACGCCTTCTATCATCCTTCTACCTCCGGACAAAATAGAGCATCTGGAAGCAGTAGCCAGGTTCAAGCAGCTGACATGACTGAGGCAGAGGAGGCCATAGCTGAAAGGGAAGATGAACAAATCACAATCGGGACGTTTGATCGTCGACAAGGCCTCGGTGTCTGAAGGCCGCCTCCGATGGCCCCAATTCCTCCCCCTCGACCAGACGAAGGACTACGCATCAATGATCCGTTAGCCATGCCTCCACCACCTATGCCAAATAGACCCCAAAACGCGCCTGTAATTAACAGAGATGATCCCGATGATGTGGATGACAATCTGCAATGCATTAAGTTCACCATTCCTACTTTCAAAGGAACCGATGACCCTAATGAATTTCATGATTGGAGAAACACCATGGAAATGATCTACAACTGCCACAACTACTCAGATTTCAAAAAGATCCAACTGGCAGTTCAAGAATTCAAGGAGTACGCCCAACTATGGTGGCAAAAGTTCATAACGGATCATCACAATGTTGACCAACCCCAAGTCACTGATTGGGAATATTTTATGCAACTCATGAAGAGAAGATTCGTGCCTCCCACCTACAAACCAGACATGTACATGAAGGTGATCAGTCTGAAACAGGAGTCTAGAACTGTTGAAGAATACTACCGCGAAATGGAAATGCTCATGATGAGAGCACAGTTCAATGAAGACCCGTTGATCACACTGACCAGATTTGTAAAGGGTTTGAGGCCCGAAATCTTCGAGGAAATGGACATGAGAGGTTACGTGAACATCACGGACTTGGTAAGGAAAGCCGCTAAATTTGAAGGCCAACTCAAGAGGAGAACCCATCGAAACTCCACAGGTTACAACCCAAGCAAGCCCTGGTTGATCCGACCACCCGAGCGGACTGAAAGACCCAAAAATCCACAGCCGACACCGTCGCCAGTTCGTGATGAGGGAGGTTACAAGCCTAAGAGGTTTGAACTGGGAAAGAATTTCAGGGAATTCAGCCGGGACGATCGAAACCGAGCCCAGGGCCGAGAACAACATCCACTCGCCAAGGACAAAAGAGAAATCAATTGTTGGAAGTGTGGCAAGAAGGGCCATTATGCGAATGAATGCAATAATCCAAGACGAATGGCCATACTCAATACCGGCAAGGAGGAAAGGCATGTGATCGAAGTTGAACCAGGAATGTTCAAGATTTATGATTCTGATGAAGAGGATGACTGTGAAGTTGATCTGCGACACTATCAAACGGAGGAACCGGTCAATCCCGAAATTGATGGTGACAATGAAGAAGACGTGAATCTGCTGGTAGCAACAAGGACTTTGAGTGCTGACAGGGAACCAGACACTTCATCCAACGAACAAAGGGAGAATCTCTTCCATTGTCGTTGCACTATTCAAGGAAATAATCCCACTGTCATTGTTGATAACGGTAGCTGCACTAATATTGTTAGTTTATATACTGTGCGCAGATTGCAGTTACCAACCGAGGAGCATTCCAGTCCCTACTTGCTACATTGGATGAACAACAGTGGCACAAACAAGGTCTCCCAACAGGCATGGGTCCCTATCACAAAGGGGGCCTACTCCGAGAAAGTATTATGTGATGTCGTTCCCATGAACGCATGTCACGTTTTGCTTGGAAGACCGTGGCTTTTTGATAAAGATGCCACTTACAGAGGAAAGTCTAATATTTTATATTTTAAGCATGGAAAAAAAGAATATTTGTTTAAACCTTTATCTGTAAAGGTTGTTAGATTAGACCAGGAAAAACTGAAGAACAAGATAGCTCAAGCAGAAGCTGACCATAAGGCAAAGGAAAGAGGAAAAACCAAAGTTGGCGAGAGTTCATCAAACTTGGATCAATGTCTGATATTGACCAAGACTGCATTTCAGCAAGCGGCACGCACGGGAACCTGACTTCTTAGGTCACAGTTTTCTTGCATTAACTAAACCTGATGAATCTCTCAATAGAACTGTTCATACTACACCTGATTTGCCTTTGGAATTTTTCAGGATGCTTGACAGAAATCAAGATACTTTTCCGGAAGAAGTGCCATCTGGCTTGCCACCACTCCGAGGTGTGGAACATCACATTGACTTTGTGCCCGGAGCTTCGATCCTCAACAGACCCGCGTACCAGATGAATCCCGATGAGACAAAGGAAATTCAGCGGCAAGTGCAGGCCTTACTCAAAAAAGGTTGGGTTCGAGAAAGCTTATCTCCGTGTGCCGTTCCAGTTTTGCTCGTTCCGAAGAAGAATGGCGAATGGCGTATGTGTGTTGATTGCCGAGCAGTCAACGCTATTACAGTCAAATATCATCATCCAATTCCACGACAGGACGACATGCTAGATGAACTTGGTGGTGCTAGCCTCTTCACCAAGATCGATTTGAAGAGAGGATACCATCAAATCAGAATGCAGCCAGGGGATGAATGGAAGACCGCCTTCAAAATGAAGTTCGGTCTATATGAGTGGTTCGTTATGCCATTCGGCCTCACGAATGCCCCCTCTACATTTATGCGTTTGATGAGTGAGACTCTTCGGCAGTTTATAGGAAAATTTGTTGTAGTTTATTTTGACGAAATTCTCATTTATAGCTGTACTCTAATCGATCATGTGGATCATGTGCAACAGGTATTGGATCGATTGAGAGAAGTTCGCTTGTATGCCAACTTCGAGAAGTGTAGCTTCTGTGTGCCGGAAGTGACATTTCTTGGATTTGTCGTCGGAAAAGATAGACTGAAAGTGGACGAATCAAAGATCAAGGCTATATCTGACTGGAAGTCGCCAACCACTGTGCATGAAGTACGCAATTTTTTTGGGTTTGAGTGGTTTCTTTAGAAGATTCGTTCCACAGTTTGGTGTGATTGCGGCCCCAATCACTTCGCTGCTTAGAAAGGACATTCCATTCAAGTGGGGGCCGGCACAACAGAAGGCGTTTGATGACCTCAAAGCTCACTCATGCACCTGTCCTAGCATTACCAAATTTCGATTTACCATTCGAAATTGAAAGTGATGCGTCAGGTACGGGCATGGGGGCGGTGTTGCTCCAAGAAGGACGACCAATAGCATACTACAGTGAGAAATTCAGTGGAGCACAACTGAATTACTCCACGTACGACAAGAAGTTATATGCTGTTGTTCAATCTTTGAGGACATGGCAGCACTATCTGCGAGGAAGAGAATTCGTGATCAATACCGACCATGAAACGCTTAAGCACATAAGGGTTCAGGGACAATTGAGCAAAAGACATGCTCGATGGAGCACATTTATTGAGTCCTTCCTTACGTGATTAAGTACAAGAAAGAAAAGGATAATATGGTTGCAGATGCGCTCTCCAGGAGAACAGCGTTGGTCACATTTGCAACTACTCATCTGGTTGGTTTTGAGCATATCAAGAGTCAGTATGCCACTGACGAGGATTTTAAAGTGCTTTATGAGAGGACGAAGCAAAATGGTTTCAAGGAGTTTTCCCAACTGAACGGGTTCATGTACTTTGGTAACAGATTATGCATTCCAAAGGGATCCGTCAGGGAGTTTCTAGTTCAAGAGGCTCACGGTGCTGGACTCATGGGACACTTTGGAAAGGATGCGACTCTGGGGATTCTTGTTGAGAAGTTCTACTGGCCCAGAATGCAGGCCTAGGTTGTTTGCTTCATTGCTAAGTGCTTGGTCTGTCTGAAGGCCAAGTCAATTGTTAAACCACACGGCTTGTACCAAGCATTACCTGTGCCAGAAGAACCCTGGCTGGACATATCTATGGACTTCGTGCTTGGGCTACCACGGACTGCAAGAGCCAAAGATTCAATCTTTGTGGTAGTTGATCGATTCCCCAAGATGGCACATTTCGTACCTTTTACGAAGACCAATGATGCCAGGCATATTGCAAATCTATTTTTCAGAGAAGTGGTACGTCTTCATAGAGTACCAAAGTCAATTGTTTCAGACCGAGATGCCAACTTCGTAAGCTATTTCTGGAAGGGCTTTTGGCGTGAGATGGGCACACAGCTTTTGTTCTCGACGTCTTACCATCCTAAAACGGACGGACAGACGGAAGCGGTAAATCACGCATTGGGTAACCTCTTGCGCATAATTACTTCTTCGAGTTCTAAAAGTTGGGATGAATGTTTTCCGTACATTGAATTTGCTTATAATCGTCACATTCATCGTGCCACACACATGTCACCCTTCGAGGTTGTTTATGGATTTAACCCGATGACCCCTCTCGATTTTCTGCCACTACCTAGTAGTGAGCGTCTTAACTTCAATGCCAGGGACAGGGCTAAGGCGATCAAGGATCTGCACTAGAATGTTCGGGACAGTTTGCTGAAGGCATCGGAGACATATGCCAAATTTGCCAACAGGGGCAGGAAAAGGCTGTTACTGAAACCCGGAGATTGGGTCTGGGTGCACATGAGAAAAGAACGGTTTCCTGCACAGACACATGACAAACTCGCATCCCGCGGGACATGACCTTACAAAGTCCTTGAGAGGATCAATGACAATGCTTATCGGATTGAGCTTCCTGATGATTTTAATATTAATCCGACTTTCAATGTTGCTGATTTATCTCTTTTCGAACGGAATGATGAGTTGGATTCTGGTCGGTTGATGTCTTAACCTTCCCAAGGGGTTGGGGATGGCGTAGTTGCCAGAACCAAAGGATTAATTACTCCGATAATCCCCGAGGGCCCAATATCTAAACAAAGGGCCAAGAAATTTTCTGATGCATTGTATAAATTTTTCTTACAGGAAACAGACCATTTGGAGCCCCAGGGAGCCCAAAGACTGCAAATAATGATCCAGATAGATCAAGCCCGGACAAGCTCAGAATCTATTAACATGGATTCCCCACATCGGAATTAAATAAAGCTGGGAACAGGCCTCAGGATGCACAAGAAAGCCCAACAAGCATGAAGAGGCCCAAAACTCCAACACTTGGAAACTTTTCAAGAACTGATGCGGTCTACCCAATGAGGTCTACCCAATGCGGTCTAGACCGCATCAAGTCAAACTCGACAAACCACATCAAGCCATTCCAGGAAGAGGAGTCCAAATCCAGCACATGCGGTCTAGTGCATGCGGTCTATGGGATGCGGTCTAAACCGCATCACCCTAAACCGCATCACTTTAACCGCATGCACCATTTTTGTGTTGAAGCAGCCAAGACCAAGGATGCGATACGGTCTCTCCGATGCGTTCTAAACTGCATCGCGTGGCCTAGACCGTATCGCCTCAAAATGCAAAGACAAATCCATATCAGAGACATGCGGTCAAAATTCAACGGATGCGGTCTGACCAATGCGGTCTAAACCGCATCGCATCACTTAGACCGCATCAGCTCAAAATGTGAAGACGAGTCCGAATTAAAGACATGCGGTCAAGGTCAACGGATGCGGTATGACCAATGCGGTCTAAACCGCATCGCATCGCCTAGACCGCATCGCCCCAGAATACGGAGAAGACTTCATTTTCAATGCATTCGGTCTCTTTGTATCGATGCGGTCTAAACCGCATTACCTCATTAGACCTCATCGATTGCCCAGACCGCATCACTTTTGTAATATTGGCTATTTTGTGTGCTCAACATTATATTTTTATGTATTTTCTTGCTTTCCATGTGGCTTGGACTATATATATGTCCTCCCATACCATTGTAGATAACTTTGCTTAATTTGAAATCAATCAATCTTATTTTCAAAGTTCAAAACTGAGAACACTCTCTCAAAAGTGTTCTCTCCCAACCGTGTTTGTCTTGAGTTTATGTTCATTTCCTTCACGCCATCAAGTTGGAAAGCTTGTTCGATGGATTGTCATGAATGATGCACTTGAAGGAAGCCATTTGTTTCGAGTTCGTCTCACCTCCCTTGGCAAGTTCGGTCCCCTTCATTTATAAGCTTCCTTACCCTTTTAACTTACAATTTAGTTTCATAATCTTTAATCAAATCCATCTTTGTGTGTGTTCTTGTTCTTCATCATCTTCTATATTGCCTCGGTTATGCATGTTATTTCCCTAATCATCATTTACCTAACCCTACTTGCAAACCGAGTCCTTATTCCATCTAATCATCATTTTACCTAACCCTAAAGTCTAATCCGGATATTGTTACTAAACAAGTTTCGATCTACGGCAGGCCCGTTCGGCCATCACGGCCGAACGACCCGAAGACCGCGCGGCCGGCTTGGCCGTGCGGTAAATGATGCGCACGGCCAGGTCGGCCGTGCGTCCCATGCGGTGCGCAGCCATCTCGGCCAAACGGTAGGCTTCGCGCACGGCACGATTGGCCGTTCGGCGTGCTACGCGTTCGGCAGACCAGTGCCGAACAACTGTGCGAAAATTTTGAAATTTCAGAAACTTTAAATCATTACCTCTCCATCCCAAGGTGGCCATTGTTCCTCCATTTGTTGGGCAATTACTCTACACCACTGTTCCTTCGATTTTTGCTAATTTTTTGGGAAGAATGTGTGGGTTGTGTGGATTGTGTAAGAAATTAGGGTTTGGAGGGTTTTGGTGGGTTGGGAAGGGTTTGATTTTGGTGGGGTATTTGGAAAGGTTAGGGATTTGATGGGGTGGGAAGGGTTTGAATTTGGGGTGGGAGTAATGGGGTGTATGTAGTAAATTAGCGTGTATGTTTTTTTTTTTAGGTTGAGGGGCATTTTGGGTATGATAAAAAGGGGGTGGGGTGATGTTAGTAAAAATGAGAGTAGGAATAGCTCGGGTCTAAAATTAAATATTGAACATACCCGTTTCCATCGAGTCCGAGTTAGAAGCATTGTTTTAAGTATCCATCAAAATCTCAAAATTTCGATCGAAATTTCAGGTTTCGGAACACCTCGAAGCGAAATTTTACCTATATTATTGTTTTCCAAAATTTCCATCGAAATTTCATCTGAAGTTTTCCGAAAGTTCTTGAAATTTATATTTTTCTGAAAAAAATTTTTTCCCTAAATTTTAAAAATATATTTTACATATTGATTATGACATCCAATTAACTTGTTTTGATCGATTTTAAGTCAAAATTTTTTCAATCAAAATGGTGAATGATATCAACAATATTATCAATATAGCATATCATTGAATGAATATTGTTAGCATATTACTAATTACTAATTTATATAACACCATAGATGAGAAAATTTAGATTATCTTCATTTTCATAATCTCATAAACTCAATGTAATTCCTTAATTTATATGTCCGCGAATCCGCGATATTTAAAACCTGATACCTGTGTACCCAAGGTTATCAAGATCGGGATCCTAAGTAGGATCGTTTTTGTCTTTGCAAGATCGGGATCGTAGGATCGAATCGGGATCCTAAGATCCTATGAAATTATTATTTATATTTTTAAAAATTAATATTTGTTAATTATCTCATGAAACTGGTGACATGTATAATTGAAAATATATATTTTAGATCAATTTTTAACAAGAATTTGATAGTTAATTGTATGCTTATTAATGATCCAATAGAAGTTAAACACTGACATAGAACCCAACAATTTTGAGTTCAATATATGCAAAGATACATTAAACAAAATTGACAAAAATAACATCATGACCAAAATCACAAAGAGCTAGAGATAATAAGTAATTTTGCTCTGAAAAAAAAAACAAAAAAAAAAAAACCAAAGGGGTAGGATCGGATCGCTCAGCAATCCTACGATCCTACTCCGATCCTACCGATCCTACTGCGATCCTACCATATTTGCAATCCTATGGCGATCCGGATCGTTTTTTATGGGTGGGATCCTACGATCGTGCGATCCTACGATCAGGATCGCGATTTTGATAACTATGTGTGTACCGATCTATTCGCCCGATTTGGAGCTACTTGACCCGAATACCCGCGCCGGTTCACCATTGCCCAATTTTCAATTACCAGTTCTAGCAGATAAGGCGCGGCTGGCTGTTCTACTTCACTTTCACACTACACAGCCAAGAGGAACAAAAGTCCTCAAGCATGGCCTCCAATTTCATACCCCAGGTATCAATTTTCTTGTTTCATAACCAATTTTCTGTAATTTGAATGATAAATTGTTTGCATTTTTGTGATTATTTTGGTCGATTTCGTTATAATTTATGGCAGGCTTCGTTCATGGTTCATCGAGCTCCGGCTCAGTGCTCGCCGAAGAACCTTGCCTTTTCCGCGGCTGTATCGCGGCGCCCATTCTCCGCTTGTTTGGTTTCTAGGTTTTCGACAGGGTTGTGCTTCCAAGAAAGGGGTAAAAATTGCTCTTTTGTTTTGAAGGCTGAATCGGATGATGCAGTGGATGTGGAAATTGAAGAAAGTGGAGAGAATGTCTCTGAAGAAACTGAGGGTGTATCTGCTGAGGAGAGCAATGAGAGTGAGGGAAGCGTTGAGTCTGACAAGCCGCCTAGAAAGCCTAGAGTTAAACTTGGAGATATTATGGGGGTAAAATGTTTTGCAATTATATACTGCTGTAGTTCATTTCGTTTTGATTGCTTGAGAAATAGCATGCCTCAATGCTGATAAATTTGAATTTGGTTTAACATGTTTTGCAAAATATGTGAGGATATGTGAGAGTGTTCATTGGCTGATATCTTATTTTTCATGCTTTCAGTGTACTGTAAATCAAAATATAAGCTAGCTCGATTTATGGAACTAGTACATTTCTAATGTGGTTAACTTCTTAGAAAGTTTGCAAGCAAGGTTAACGGAGGAAGGAGATAGGAGGTGGATATCAGTTACTAGAATGGGTTGAATGTGGTGTTGCTTGGTTAACCAATCTTTTGATTATCTATATACTTTCTTTTCTGTTGTTTCAGCATCTTGGAATAAAATAAAGTTGTGTTTATTGATGTTGGCATTGTGAAACAGATACTGAATAAAAGAGCAATTGAAGCATCAGATAAGGAAAGGCCTATTCCAGATCTTCGCACTGGAGATATAGTGGAAGTTAAACTGGTACAGTTTAGCTTTAGTTTAAGGCATATTTCTGGTAGCTTTAGTTGGTGTGGGCTGTGCCTGCCTACATTATTATTCATGTTTTATTCTTTACAGGAAGTTCCAGAGAACAGGAAACGGTTGTCTATATATAAAGGCATAATTATGTCCAAGCAAAATGCTGGCATCCACACAACAATACGGATTCGACGAATTATTGCTGGTGTTGGAGTTGAAATTGTGTTTCCCATGTAAGTATTCATTCTTGAGGAAGCTTACTGCATTTAAGTATTTCGGTTGTGGTTATCAATCATCTTTTGAGTGTTTTAACCTTGTCGCTTTTGCATGCACTGAGAAATGACTTGATTGTACAAAATATGATAAGTTCTTACAATTCGCCATAACTTTTTTTTTTGGTACAAATTACTAAACAAGATTTCTAGCAATCAAAAGGTTTGATGATTAGGAGTCTGAAGTGTGGAGCATCTAATATTTGAAGTATGATTGTCCACATTGAGTGTATTAATTCTAATTGTATCCTGTCCTTCCCTGAAAATTTTTGTGATGATACATCTCTATAATCCATACATTTATTTCAATGGTTCTTTCATTAGAAGTTATGTAATTATGTTCCTGTAATTCCCTTGCCCCACTGGTGTTTACTGTAAGTCTTGTGTATCAATTATTCACCACCATCTCTGTTGTATCACATGTCTTGAAGCCAAGAATTGAGTTTTGGTGGATGTTGACTTTACAATCCCTGCCGTACTGATTTTCTCTTTAATTTTAATCCCAGATTTCAGCAAGTGTAATCATTTCAGGTTCAATTTTGAAAATCCACCATGATGGCTAAACTCTTATGTTTAGAAGGAAGACTGAATAGGATAGTTGTAACTTCTAAGATCAAGAATGAAGGATGTGTAAACATTATGGTTAAATTGACTTGGGGGTGCCTACTAGAAATACATAGAAGCTAGTGATGAATAAATTATCAACAGAAAAGGCAAAGTGGGACACATTTAAGATGATTTGCTATAGGAGACCCTAGATGCCCATACGATGAGTTGATTAGTAAAATGTAGAGATTTAAATTAGAAGGGGAGGAGAAATACCTAAAAGAATTGGAAATAAATCATGTAGAGATGTGTAACTCTTAAATGAGAATATTAATGGGAATTGAGCATTGAGGTTTGGTCTAGTGGCAAGCCTTCAACTTTCAATCCAATCGGAACAAATCCCCACCTGTCTTTATCCCTATCCCTTTGTTCCCTTCATAATTGGTGGCAATGGTTCCCATCTTTAAGCATGTGTTACAATTAAAAATGAGAATCTTTAACTCGATTAGATTCAATGGCTATATGTGACCCATGTAGCTGACTCTATGTAGTGGGATCAGATGTTTTATGATAAAAAATTTGGCACGTGCCTAAATGGTCTAAACTGCTGTAGAATTGATCTATTAATTCTAGAATTTCTCCCCAATTAGCTAGTTGATCTTCGTTTTGCTTTACCAGTTCATACCTGGTTTCAAGTTGTGGTCCTTCATTACAACCGATCAAATGAGTATATCCATGAGCGTGTTTTCATTTCTCCCGGTCATGGGTTGTGTACAGATGTTGTATTGACAGTATGCATTTCCTCTTTGATTACCTACTAATTTAAAACTTTTGGCCAAAGGTCCCTTCCATTTCGAATTCAATTATATTGTCCCACTATGTACACAAACCTGTGAGTCCATAAATCGTACATCTGATCTTGATTTTTGTGAATGATATGCAGATATTCGCCAAACATCAAGGAGATAAAAGTAGTGAACCACCGGAAAGTACGAAGGGCCAAGTTGTACTATTTGCGCGACAAGCTTCCAAGGCTCTCCACTTTTAAATGAAAGAGATAAAAGGTGTATAGAGGTAAGAATCAGGGTCACAGGGTATTATCAACATCCCTGTTATATCCTTTTTGCTTTGGCAACCAACCACTGTACCGGAAACTTTTTTTCAAATTCCATGATGTAATCAGTTATAACTACTTAAATTAACCTAGTTTCATTAATTAATAATTTTTGTATTCAAAATAGGCCAACAGGCCACAACTTCCTTTTCTAAAAAATATTGGTGGAAATACGTTGAAGTCTGAACTGGTTTACTCATATTAACACGATTAAGTTGAATGTGTTGATAATTGATACAAATACAAGACGTTTTCCAATGAGTGATTTCACAAAATGGGGTCAATTTTTACAACCCAGAGACCAGACCACACATGAAGATGTGTGGAAAAAAAAGTGTATTAATTTAGGTAACTATCATACAATATTTTAATTTAATTTGTTGCTCATATCAAATATTGATTTAATGATTATTTTCAAATTTCATCGTATATTTGAATTATTATACAATTGAACAAAGCATGTCAAACAATCTTACCCAGAACGTGGAAAGCCAATCAAATTTTATTATGAAGGAAAAAAAATAAATCAATTATCGACAATCATCAAATTTTAAAATGCTTTTATTTGACAATAACAAAGGTGTGGGGATTTTTCTTTTGAGGGGTCATTTTACTTGTTGAATAAATGAAATGATTCAATATGTGTGTTAAAATTTCCAATAAATATTTAGTAGTAATTTCTAATGAACTTTGTGAACAAACATTCTAGCTTTTGAAACTGAAAGTCGTTAATTTTAATAAATTCACAACCAACATTACTTAGACACATTGTCATAAATTTTAAAACCTACAAACATAAAAGGATGAATCTGCAGACAGCCGACAGTAGTACATTGGGCATCAACCTAAAGGCCTGCAAATACACTAGCAAGCCAAGGATAGTTCTGGGAATCTTTCACTTTAAGTTGCCACCATTTTCAGTTGCAATCACAGTTACTGCCTGCAATAAAAATCTACATTAGAGATCAACACAAGCATCCACCTTTTGCCCTTGTAAGAACAATCAAACACCTCGTTTAGCAACCAAAGCGAAAAGTAAGATAGATCTTACCTGCCGAATGCAAGAAAGTGTGTAGAGAACATCGCTTTCTGAGATCTGATGATGAATCACAACCCGAATCCTGCCACGCATAACGTGTAACACTTGAACAATAGATTTCTTTGTGGATGTTATACAAGCCAAGTAAAGCAAGGAACAACCTTTCTAAAGAAGCTACTTATTATTTGCTGAATGAATGGGGAAACATAACAAATGAACTATCCACCATACAATCTGGAAATGCTTTAACCACAGGATTCGCGTGCCTCCCAAGGCTAACAACCAAGAGGGACGAGCATGCAAAGGGATAGTTTATGTTGACAAGTCAGGTGAATGAATAATTATATAACGATGCAGCTAAGATTGAGTGATTTGACAAATACCTAGACTTGGGTATGGGTATCGAATATGGGTGCATATCCATGTGTTCGACCTTTATAAATCATTAACTTGAGATAAATACCAGGGCAAATCTAAAATATTCGACACAGTGTGGCGATACATCATTAAATCTAAATATTTTGATCAATATACTATAAATGCCAATATACTGGCGAAATAAATCATCTTTTTTTTTTTTTTTTTACTTTTCCCAAAAAAAATGTTGCCCATTGACGAAATCTCGGAAGTTTCAGAACATACTAAGAAATCATGGAAGGTTTTCCAAGATGAAATAGCTGGTCAGCGAATCCTGGCCACATTGACCAGATTCGGCAAGAATCCCACACCAACACCACACATGGGTGCAGTAGGGGTGTCGACAGGTCCAGGTTAACATATTTCACAGTAATAGAAATAAAATTAGGACAGAGAGAAACATACTTGAGTTGACCGTATCTCATCATATATATGCCACGCTCCTCTAGCTTTTTCAACAGCTCTACTTCAGTGATGCCTGCACTCTCTAGAATCCGAAAGTTTACCTGAAAGTGCAGAGCCATTGTCTAAAACTTGTAGAAATTACAGTCTTTGTGCAATCAGTTTGTGCCATTATGACGAAGATCACAGGATTGAAGGCCTTTAAAGCAGTTGACAAAGTGCTAAATGTTTTAAGAATGACTAAGCTTACAATGTTAGTCTCCACAGAATTCGGGTCAATTTCGATTCCTTTGATACTGTTGAGTCCCTCTGAAAGATAATGGTATGAAATTTACTAGGGATTTTGATGAATAACTAGAATGCACTAATGCAATCATGAACAAACAACAATTACCAGACAGCAGTTTCGCCTTCTTGTGATCATTTGCCAGCTTACAGACATTTTCTTCCAATGCAACCAATGCGGCAGCGCACAAGACACCAACCTGTCTCATACCACCGCCTAGTGTCTTCCGAAGAATCTTTGCCTTTTATATTTATAGAATAAAAGAGAACCAGAGGTTGTCAACAATTGCAATAAGGGAAAGAAATTGAATTAGTGATAATAATTTCAAAATCGTTTACCCTGGAAATGAAGCTACTTGAACCTGCAATAATTGTTCCAACTGGAGCGCCAATACCTTTTGATAGGCAAGCCTGCAACACATATTAGTTTGGTCGAGACGGTCCATTAGTGGAGAGTGAGGGCAATGTAAGAAGCAAGACAACATATTCACAAACTGTGTACAGTGAAGATATCTGATCAACAGTACATGATTACATAGATGCATTATATGGGCAGTGCAAATGAAGTTCAACTTACTGTCACTGAATCAGCTGCCTTTACAAGCCTATGAACTGGAACTCCAAGAGCCTGGAAAACAGTTAAAACCAATGAGTCATTTAAAATAAAAGGAGTATATTAAATGAAAAATATTGTTCAAAATTTCAGTCAAGCTGTGACTGCAATACACTGTATGCTTACATGATTTTTGGCAATTCATGTTTTTTCTCATAAATGATTCTAAAAATTCATGTGACTATACTTGTTCGTCTAGCATGTTCAAACATGAATTTTTCCTTTGCTTTCTTTAAGTCCTCAGGTAAAAAATATATAGAACTAATGCAGCTACACATTCCCTGACATACTTGCGTGTGAATATACAACATGAGTTTTTTTAGTTTACTCATTAAATTTTATAGGCAAATGTTTGATAATTGATCAACGTGATCAGACTTACCACCGCTGCATTAAAAATGCGGGCACCATCAATGTGAAGCTTCAACCCATGCTTCTTTGCTAGCTCGCCCACTTTATCTGTATATTCTGCGGATAGGCATCTGCCACCAGATCTGCAATAATAAGACATTATGAGGGGGGGAACAATACAACAAGAGCAGATAGTAAAAGCCTCTACTTCTGAATAGAATGAAAAGAATTGTAAATTTAAAACAAATCCAGCACAACTCTAGTGAGGGACAAGATATTCGAATATACCAATGATACCTCATTACTAAAGATTAAGACTTACTGTGCGTGCGAATTTTCCAAGCAGATTAAACGGGTGGTTGGATAAAGTAGTTCTAAGCTTGGATCCCGTATTGCTTCTTCTATTAGGTTGATATCCATTGTTCCGTCATCATTATTTTTCACAGTCCGAGGATGAACGCCACCGATTGTAGAAATGCCTCCATTTTCAAAAACATGAATATGGGATTGATCTCCAAGAATGATTTCACTTCCCCTGTTTGGACAGTGCACGAGCACACTTATAAGGTTGGCCATTGTTCCTGAAGGGACAAACAACGCAGCTTCCTTGCCCAATACTTTCGCCATCTCTTTCTCAAGTTGGGCAGCAGTTGGGTCATGTCCCAAGACATCATCATCGACTTCAGCATTGGCCATTGCAGCCCGCATGGCTTCAGTTGGTTTGGTAACAGTGTCAGATCGAAGGTCCACTCTTCTTGTCACCATTTTCACTAGCAACACAAGACTGTATAAATAAATTGGTTAAAGAACAATGTACATATTCCCGTACTACCAAACAACCAATGATAAAGAAAGCTACAAAGTCAATCTAATGATAAGGACATCATGTCCTATATTCAATGACATGTACAATGCAATTTGTATAATTCAACGTCCAAATATTCAACAATATAAAATTCAATGACAGGGCTGGTCTAATTTAATTCAATTTTGACAAGAACCACAGACTGTCTTTCAGGCACACTAAAGTTTTTATTGATAGTTAAGACAGATACTATTTTTTATTGATAGTAAAACCTTGATCTTTATAGTTCAAAACAAAAATAAGATTTCCCACCTTTTCGATTACAAAATTTGATAGCTACAAGGAATCAATCATTATAACATAATCATGTGATAATCAAAAAGCAGTATGTTACATAGCATTTTTTTCCATCGATCATCTTTATTCTATATTAACAATAAGTGACAAAAATCAAAAACAGAGAAACATATCGAAGCAAATATAGGAAACAAAATGATGGAGCAAAAAACAGAGTCGTAAATCATTACTCAAAAACACTGAATACGAAAAATCGGAAGCGCAAAATCAAACGGTAGAAACAGTATCAACAAAGGGCGAAAAGGGATCATCAAATAAAATGAAACCCTCTTCACTTGGCATGCAAATATGAATCAGAAAGCTTTCACAAATCACAGTATCGATCATCACAGAAACAAGAAATGAAAGGAAGACTCTTGATGCGTTATCTTGGATCAATTGTGGAAGTGGGTTACCTTGTTGTATGGTGAGAATCAAAATCGAAGCAATCTGGAATGTGGGAGGTGCAAAAAGAGAGGAACTTTGGGATAATCGTTGAGCGGTGAATGCTGCAGAGGGGGGCGCAGGTGTAGGATGGTGCAGAATGCAGGCATATAGTGTACATACATACACATATATATAGAGAGAGAGAGGGAGAGAGACGTGGCAATCTGGCAGAGGTGGGGCTGAGGGAGGAGGAGCTGGGAAGCCGCCAGACGGAAGGAAATCTGAGGTGGATGGCGGAACGGTCAGAGGTGGCAAGAGAGGAAACAAAGTTGGATTAGATTTTCCTTAAATGGGATTTAGTTGGGGGTTTGGGAATTCTAATTAATACTTAATTACCAACAACCACTGTACCTTAATAATACACCATCATTTACTAGCATTTCTTATTTTTTACTCCCTCCCTTTTCAAATAATTGAAACGGACCAACAGTTCACGCAGTCCAATGCACATTTTAAATCATTAATAACTTAAATTCGGTTCAAGTAAAAATTTTAAAAGTTGGATATTTAAAAACTACTCGACGAGACGAATCTAACAAGATCCCACTTGACTATATTTTAACTTGTATAACTATGATAAAACTTTAAGTTAAAGTGAATGTATGAATAGTATCAAATTTCCCAACGTTTCAATTTATATAAAACGGAGGAAGTATTATGTTTTGACGGTGGAGTTTTATAGTTTAAATGTATAATTGCATATACTTCATATAATACCATTAAAAATGTTCCAGAACTTTTGGTCACCGTATTTTATATGGGCATAGTTAGTTTTTAATTTATGGGTAGATTAATGTTTAAAATATGTGAATTAGAAATTTATGTGATGTTATAATAAGTTTGAATTTTTAATTGATTTATTTATGTGTGAAGCGATAGATGTGCGTTTGAATTTCTTAATGGTAGTGTATTTATTATTGAGGTAATAACTAATGCGCCACCAGAAGGATTCATTTTCACTTTTAAGTCATCGCCGCCCAAATTTCAAGAATGAGAACAACGGGAGAGATTTGAACCCAAACCTTCAATTTTAAGAGTTAAATTTCTGGAGCTATGAAAAATTCCAAGAAAAACTTACCCTATATATGTTGATTAAATGACAAGTATACTTACCCGACAAATCACAAAGTAAGATTTATTCATACAACACAACCATTGTAAGATCAATCAATTTCATATATAGTACTCCCTCCGTTTTTTGTTTTGTTTTGTTGTTTTGTTGTTGTTTTTGTTTTTTGTTTTTTGTTTTTGTTTTTTTTTTTCACCATTTGGTGTTTTACTACTATTTATACTCACACTTTGATTTAAAGTTTTACTTTCTCTATTTTTTAATGTTTGATACGGACCCACCCAGCACGCAGTCCAATGCACATTTTAAACCATTAATAACTCAAGTTCGGTATAAGTGAAAATTTTAAAAGTTCGATATCTTAAAACTACAAGACGAGACGAATATAAAAAGATCTCACTTAACTATCTTTTAACTTGTATAACTATGATAAAACTTTAAATCAAAGTGTTTGTGAGAACAGATGTAGCAATCTTTTCGAAACGGAAGAAGTATCATAGTTATACAAGTTAAAATAACCATGTAAGATATTGTTAGATTCGTCTTGTCTTGTAGTTTTTAAATATGGAACTTTTTGAATTTTTACTTATACTGAACATGAGTTATAAATAATTTAAAATATGTATTGGACTGCATGCTGGGTGAGTCTGTAACAAGAATAGAAAAACGGTGAGAGTATATAACTAAATGCATTCTTGGATCAAACCTACACGTATAATGTGGGGTTACTTTAGTACTCCATTTCCTACATGGTGGACCTAACTTGGATTGGATAGATAAACATGGGGGATGTTCGGTAAAGTATTTATTTATTTATTTTTTTTAAATTTTTTTTTATGGTTTGTTTATTACTATCTCCGATCCGTCTCGTTATATTGTTGACGTTTGATAATATTATACTATTCACACACAAACTTTTACATAAAATTTTATCATAGTTATACAAGTTAAAATATAGTCAAGTGAGATCTTGTTAGATCAATCTCGTCATGTAGTTTTTATATCGAACTTTTAGAATTTTTATATATACCGAACTTGATTTATTATTGGTTTCAAATATACTTTGAAACGTGAAAATCGGTCCGTAGAAAAACACATCGAGATCGAGGAAGTATTATTATTATTATTATTATTATTATTATTATTATTATTATTATTATTATTATTATTATAGCAGTTGTCTAAATTTTAACTGAAAAATAAAATGTAATAGCGGAATTGATAGCATTATAGGATAATTTAGATGAAGGGCCCATTTGGATTGGCATTTAAAAAAAGCAGAAACTAAAAACAGAAGCAGAAGTGAAAGCCAAAAGCAGAAGCATGTAACTTTTGTGTTTGGATGGAATGTTTGAAATTTTTTTTTTTTCAAAAGTGTGTCTGGATGTGTAAAAATGAAAAATACTTTTGAAATATGTAATTTACCAAAAAGGATATGCTACTTATGTAGGATAATATATATTTAGGGCCCGTTTGGATTGACTTTTGAAAAAAGCAGAAGCCAAAAGTAGAAGCAGAAGCAGAAGTCAAAAGCAAAAGCATGTAACTTTTGTGTTTGGATGGAAATGTTTGAAAAGCGGCTTTTTCTAAAAAATATGTTTGGATGAATAAAAATGAAAAGTGCTTTTAGAGTGTGGTAATTACCAAAAAGGGCATGCTACTTAATATGATAATAAGATATATTTATAGTGTAATTTATATTAAGTAGTAGGGGTATTAATAATTTTACTGAAATGAAGAAAAGTGCCAAAATGGTGTACAAAAAATAAACTCTTTTAGAAAAAAAATGACTACGCCTTCTCTGGAACTCGACCTTTCGCCGCCGGTAGAGGCGGCTCCGGCTTCTTTTGCTTTCAAGAGTAGTGCTTCAATCTCTTTTCGGGACATGGTGCTGGGAGGCAGGAGCACCCCACCTGCCCCTTTGGAATCGGATCCGGAAACAAAGAAGTTGGTGGTTTTGGATTTTATTGATGGGGATAGGCTTAAACCGAGAATCTCTATTGATCCTCAAATGGAGTCGAGGCTCCGGCAACCGTGGGAAGATGCCCTCATTATCTCCGTGTTGGGGAAAAAAGTCGGCTTTTTAGCGCTGGAAGAAAGGCTCGCTAGGGTGTGGAAGGCCCGTGGCTTATTCTCTATGCTAGAGTTAGACGCCGGGTTTTTCATAGTAAAGTTCCGCAGTGCTGAGGATCGAAGGAGAGTTTTAAGCGAAGGACCATGGATGGTGTTTGACAGCTACTTGACCATCATCCCATGGAAGCCGAACTTCAAGGCCACGGACAAAACATCTCCCAAAACTGTCGTATGGGCTAGATTTCCGGGCTTGGGCATGGAATACTATGATGAATTCATTTTAACTCAAATGGCAGCAGGTTTGGGAACTCCGGTTAAAGTTGATAACATGACAAAGGGGTTTAAACGTGCAAAATATGCCCGCGTATGTGTAGAGGTTGATCTGGATTTGCCCTTGGTATCAAGTGTCTTCATTGGTGGAGAATGGCAAAAGGTATCGTATGAGGGATTACATCTCCTATGTTCCAACTGTGGGTGTTACGGACATGGGCGGCAGGCGTGTGTCAAGTTGGCTGAGCCATCGGAAGATGGACAGAATACCATTCCGGCGGGGGTGGCTACGTGGGAACAGAAAAACCCTAGGACCCCAATCGCTCAAGCGAAAATCACGGGCGAAGCTATGGAAACTGACACCGGTGCTCGTGATAATGGGAAAGATATCCCGGATGTTGGGGAAGTTTCCAAACAATCTGATACGCATGAAAGTGGGAAAGTTCTTCCTACCAATACTGAGGACGCGTCAATTGAGGTGATTCCCATGCAGCCAGCTGGCTCGGAGTGGATAAAGGTGGAAAAACGTAGGCCTGCTGGGCCAAAGATAGGAAAGGGCCTTGTGATTGGGGAGTCTCAAAGAAATGGAAAAACTCTTGGAGGGCCCAATCGACAGAAACAGGGCAATAAACAGGCTATTGGAGATGGCAAAACTATTGGGTTGGGTGACAGTTTCACAATGGGGCCCAAACCTTTGTTTACTGGGCCACGGACTGTACTTCGCAGGAACAGTCCAGCTATTAACACCAAGAAGCAGGAACTAAATGGAAAGGAGGTCAAAGCGAACTCTCTTCAATCCAAAATTCCTGGTGAATCTCAGACGAAGCGATCTCGTGCTTCTCCTGAAGAGGAAGATGATGAGGAAAAGGATAATGGTGAAACGAGTCGAAATTTGGTCGAATTACATGCCAAAGCCTCGAGTCCGACCGGTAAGCCACCTGATCCGAAGGAGGCTATGCAATGTTAAGGATATCTTCCTGGTACCGATTCCTTCCCCCTTTTATTTTTATGGATTTTCGTTTATTCAAAATAATCTCGTGGAATATTGGAGGAATCATTGGGAGGGCCTCCAGGAGAGTCTTAGTTGATTTGTTACATCGGCATAGACCGGATGTGGTTTTTATTCAAGAACCTCAGTCCCTTTTTGTTCGTTCCCAGTTGCTCCTGTTCAAAGAAGGTTATTCCCCGATCTGTATACAGGATGCGGTTGGGAAAGCTGGGGGTTTATGGGCTTTACACCGCATTGGCTTGAATTGTCAGATGAATGTTTTTGATAATAGGGAGAGATTGATCACGATTGAGTTTCAATTGGGCTAATGTAGATGGTTAGCTACGGGATTGTATGCCTCGCCGAGATTTGAGGATCGGAAGAAAGTCTGGGATAACCTCAAAATTCTTTCGAATCTAGCCACTGGAGTGTGGATTGTATTAGGGGATTGGAACGAAGTTGTTGCATCTTCTGAAGTGCAGGGAGGGAATTTCAATATGCCTAGAGCAGAAGAATTTGGGACTCTACTTCAAGACTGCGGTCTTAGTGATATTAACACTGTGGGAGGGACTTTTACTTGGTCCCGTCCCACGGGGAACGCTGGCCGTCTGAGGAAGAGGTTGGATAAAGCGGTAGCTAATGTAGACTGGGTGAACTTGTTTCCGGATGGGGCTGTCCATATACTCAATCAAATTGGATCGGATCATTGTCCGATACAACTTCACTGTGGTCAGGCCACTATGTCCATCAAACCACCTTTCTGGTGGGAAGCATCATGGGCATTGCATCCTCAGTATGGGCAGGTATTAGAGTCTACTTGGGAGAGGCCGACTGAGACTATTTGCCAGAGGCTACAGAATGTCAAAGAGGCTTCACTGAAATTCAGGAATGATAGTGGGGGAAATCTGAAATGGAGGAAACTTAAAATTCTGAAGAGACTTGAAGGGATTGCTCGGGCTCTAGAAAGAGTGGATTCGCTTAGACTTGTACTACTGGAGTCGGAATTAAAAGGAGAATATGACTCCATTCTTGCGCAAGAAGAGTTGCACTGGTTTCAGCGAGCTAAAGATAATTGGGTTCGCCATGGAGATCGCAATAATGCGTACTTCCATGCCAAAGCCAAGATCCGTAGGAATCGGATTCGGGTTCATGGGATTTTTCTACCTGATGGCAGATGGAGCAAAGAGGAATTGGAAATGCGCCATCACGCCAGAGAGTATTTTAAAGAGGTATTTTCCATGCCTCCTGATGGGGGAGAATTCTGCACCCTATTCGGAACTTCTGCCTAGATTACATCCTGTTCCTGCCACTTCTTCCAACACTTTGATGGAGGCTTGTACGGCCAGTGAAGTTGAAATTGTTGTTAAGCAGATGAAGAGCTTCTCCTCGCCGGGACCTGATGGCTTCCCGGCGCACTTTTATAAAACTTTTTGGAATACTGTTGGTACAGTGGTGGTAAACTCTCTTCAACAAATTATGGAGCAGCGCTCGTTCCCCCATCCTTTACTAAGGCATTTATTTGCCTTATTCCGAAAGTGCCGAGGCCGATCAATTACAAGGACTTCCGTCCTATCACTCTTTGTAATGTTCTCTAGAAGATTCTTACTAAAGTTTTGGTTAATAGGGTGCGGCCTATTCTGCAGAATTATATCTCGCCTTTTCAAAGTGCATTCCTGCCTGGCCGAGGTCCAGTGGACAATGCAGTGACTCTTCAAGAAATCATTCACTATCTCTCTGGATCTCAGAATCGTACGAAGGCTGTGATCCTAAAAATTGATATTGACAAAGTATATGACAATGTCAATTGGAAGTTTTTGAATATTTGTCTTAAAGAACTTGCTCTCCCTCCGTCGTTTGTGGAATTAGTTATGCTGTGTGTCTCTTCAGCCTCCTATTCGGTTCTATGGAATGGCCAACCACTAGAAGAATTTGTACCAGGAAAAGGTATAAGACAAGGAGATCCCATCTCTCCCTACTTATTCCTCATCGTCATGGAAAAGCTCTCCCTCATGGTGAATAACATGGTTAACCAAGGTACATGGCGCCCTCTTAAACTCAATCCCAATGGGAATGGCATCTCTCATCTCCTTTTTGCAGATGACCTGATTATGTGTTCAATGTTTGACCGCCAAAGTGTTCAATCTATTCGGTTGGCTCTCGATGTCTTTGGGCAGCAGTCAGGACTTAAGCTCAATTACCAAAAATCTTCTCTTTTCATTCCTAAAGTGGTGTCTATGGAGGACAGAAATTGGGTTCAATCTACTCTCACGATTCCCCTAGTGGATCAGCTTGAAGTCTACCTGGGATTTCCTATGATCTCAGGTACTGGTCGAGCATCGTCCTTCACCTTCATTCTTGATAAAATTGACACGTATCTGGAGGGTTGGGCGAGCAAGTTACTGAATAAGGCGGGCAGGCTCACCTTATGTAGATCGGTCCTAGCGGCCATTCCAACGTATTTTATGCAACTCCATTGGATCCCTGAATCGATTTGTGAAGCTATAGACAGAAGGATTAATAGATTCCTTTGGAAGGATAGAAGTGGTAAAGGGATCCACCTTGTGAGCTGGGACAGAGTTGCTACCTCGCGTCGGGTAGGAGGATTGGGTCTTCGTCGGGCGCGTTTGATGAATATAGCCTTACTGGGTAAACTCCTATGGGCGGCTCTTCATTCCCCCTCTAAACCTTGGGTTCAACTTATGGAGGGTAACATGGATAAAATAAGGTTACTCCTTCCCACCCCTACTGCTGGGCAGTCTGCCTTATTAAAGATCTTCAATAAAATTATCCCTCTTCTAAAGGGGGGCTTCTTTCTTCGAGTGGGCAGCGGTGATAATTCCTTGTGGTTCTCAAAATGGTGGAAAGGCGCTCAATTGGGTCCTAACATGCCTTTTGTGGCTACTCAAGACCTTGCCCTTAAGTTAAAGGATGTTATCCGGGATGGTAATTGGCATTGGGAGACTATTTACACCTTAATCCCTCCTGCTATTCTTAACGAAATTTGTGCCTCTCCTCCTCCTCCTATACACGAGAATGCACAAGACATGTGGCTATGGAGTGCTCACTCATCAGGTACTTATTATGTCAAGACCGCTGCCAATTTTTTGAACAAGTTTAATGGTGAAATTTCGAAGTGGAAATGGATTTGGAAGCCTGAATACCCGGAAAAAATTTGTTTTTTTCCTTTGGTTACTTACTCATGGTGCTCTCCCGGTGAATGGTCTTCGGTACTACAGGCGGATGGCTTAATCTCCGTTATGCACAATCTGTGGAACGGAAGAGGAGTCGTGGTACCATTGCATTTTCTATTGCCCCTGGGCGCGTCATCTTTGGGCAGCTATTCGGATTAACATTCCAGTTGACTGCCATCTCATCCCAAAGTTAGAAATTGGCGACTTCTTACAGGGGATGATCAAGACGCACGGTACTATTTTCGCCGTGGCCTGCTGGGCAATATGGCTGGAAAGAAACTCCAGAATTTTTTCTGGCAAGGTGTGTTTTAGGTGGCATATCTCCAGGAATATTTTCCACATTGTTGGCGACATTGAAAAGGCCCAACATCTTCCCAGCTCAATGGCCCGACAGACTCGTATGGTGCATTGGAATATGAGAGGTGGGGATCAAACAATGCTTCATGTGGATGGTAGTTCAATTGGGAATCCTGGCCGAGCGGGGTTTGGATTTGTAGTTCGAGATGTGAGTGGTCACTGGCTCGGTGGGGGATGTGGCTACCTTGGGTTTGCTCCCAATATCTTTGCTGAGTTGTCAGCTCTTGCGAGAGGGCTGGCCTTTGTTCGTAGGATGGGGATTCATAGAGTTTGCTGCTACACTGATTCTTTGACTGCCATTGATCTTATTAACAGTCACGACCAATTCCATCCTTATACTCCAGTTATTCTTGACATCAAGGACCAGCGGGATGCCTTCGAAGATTGTGGTATTTTCCATGTGTTGAGAGAAGGGAACCAGGTTGCGGACTCTTTGGCCAAACATGGGGCGTCGATCGAGGATTTCTTCACTACGTGGGCTTTTCCCCCGGACTTTGTTACGGGGAACCTGGCGGCTGATGCGGCTAATGTGTGGTTCCCCAGGATCTAGTTCTTCTTTTTTTTTTTCGTTTATTTTTTACTTTTGAATTTTCCTATTGTTTCCTGGCTACGGCTCTTCCAAAAAAGTAGTAGGGGTATTTAAGTCCTTGCATATTTTACGAGGTGCTTTTGGCTTCTGCTTTTGGGAGAAGCACCCCATGGGCTGTTTCTCCCATAAGCACTTTTTTCGCTTTTCGATGTGCTTTTTCTTTTTCTTAAAAGCCATAACAAACACCTAATTTCTACTAGAAGTGCTTTTGGCAGAAGCAAAAGCCAAAAGCACCTCCCTAGAAGCCAATCCAAACGGGCTCTTATAGCCGTTTGGAATGGCTTTTAGGGAGGTGCTTTTGGCTTTTGCTTCTGCCAAAAGCACTTCTAGTAGAAATTAGGTGTTTGTTTTGGCTTTTAAGAAAAAGCAAAAGCACCTCGAAAAACGAAAAAAGTGCTTTTGGGAGAAGCAGCCCAGGAGGTGTTTCTCCTAAAAGCAGAAGCTAGAAGCACCTCGTAAAATGTGCAAGGACTTAAATACCCCCACTACTTAATATAAATTACAATATAAATACTACCTCCGTCTTGATATATTTGTTACGGATGGTTTTTTGGCACTATTCACTGTTTAACTTTGATTCGAATTTTTATCATAGCTATGTAGGGAAAAACATAGTCAAGTGAGATCTTGTTAAATTCGTCTAATCTTGTAGTTTTAGACAATTAACTTTTTATAACTTTTCTTCGTACACAATTTAAGTTATTAACCATTAAAAATGTGTATCGGCATACGTGCTGGGTGGGTCCGTAACAAAAATAGTGAGACGGAGGAAGTATATCTTAATATCCTATTAAGTAGCACGTCCTTTTTGGTAATTACAACATTCCAAAAGCACTTTTCATTTTTATTCATCCAAAAGCACTTTTCATTTTCATTTTTATAGAAAAAGCCGCTTTTCAAACATTCCATTCAAACACAAAAGTTACGTGCTTTTGTTTTTGACTTCTGCTTCTGCTTCTACTTTTGGTTTCTGCTTTTTTCAAAAGCCAATCCAAAACACTCTTTTTTCTTCAAAAGTGCTTTTGGCAGAAGCAAAAGCCAAAAGCACTTGGAAAAAAGTCATTCCAAACAGGCTCTTCGATGATTGATAGTTATATTTTCCACTCATTTGGAATGGCTTTTTTTCAAGTGCTTTTGGCTTTTGCTTCTGCCAAAAGCACTTTTGAAGAAAAAAGAGTGTTTGTTTTGGCTATTTAGAAAAAGCAAAAGCACCTCGAAAAGCTGCAAAAGTGCTTCTGGGAGAAGCAGCCCAGGGGGTGCTTCTCCGAAAAGCAGAAGCCAAAAGCACTTAGGGCCCGTTTGGATGGCTTTTGAAAAAAGCAGAAGCCAAAAGTAGAAGCAGGAGCAGAAGTCAAAAGCAAAAGCATGTAACTTTTGTGTTTGGATGGAATGTTTGAAAAGCGGTTTTTTCTAAAAAAATATGTTTGGATGAATAAAAATGAAAAGTGCTTTTGGAATGTAGTAATTACCAAAAAGGACGTGATACTTAATATGATAATAAGATATATTTATAGTGTAGTTTATATTAAGTAGTAGGGGTATTTAAGTCCTTGCACATTTTACGAGGTGCTTTTGGCTTCTGCTTTTGGGAGAAGCATGGTGGAGATGCTTCTCCCAGAAGCACTTTTTTGGCTTTTTGAGGTGCTTTTGCTTTTTCTTAAAAGCCAAAACAAACACTTAATTTCCATTAGAAGTGCTTTTGGCAGAAGTAAAAGCCAAAAGCACCTCTCTAGAAGCCATTCCAAACGGCCTCTTAGTAATGTGTGCAGAGTCATAAATGTCCCTATTAATTTATTTTAATTACACTATAATTATATACTATTATATATAAATAATATATCCTTTTTGGTAATTTACATATTTCAAAAGCACTTTTCACTTTTACATATCCAAACACACTTTTGAAAAAAAGCTGTTTTTCAAACATTCCATCCAAACACAAAAGTTACCTGCTTCTTCTTTTGGCTTTCACTTCTGCTTCTGCTTTTGGCTTCTGCTTTTTTTAAAAGCCAATCCAAACGGGCTGTTTTGGCTTTTTAGAAAAAGCAAAAGCACCTCGAAAAGCTGCAAAAGTGCTTTTGGAAGAAGCAGCCCAGGGGGTGCTTCTCCGAAAAGCAGAAGCCAAAAACACCTAGTAATGTGTGCAGAGTCATAAATGCCCCTATTAATTTATTTTAATTACACTATAAATATATACTATTATATATAAATAGCATATCCTTTTTGGTAATTTACACATTTCAAAAGTACTTTTCACTTTTACATATCCAAACACACTTTTGAAAAAAAGCTGCTTTTCAAACATTCCATCCAAACACAAAAGTTACATGCTTCTGCTTTTGGCTTTCACATCTGCTTCTGCTTTTGGCTTCTGCTTTTTTTAAAAGCCAATCCAAACGGGCCCTAACTCTCTTTTCTTCAAAAGTGCTTTTGGCAGAAGTAAAAGCCAAAAGCACTTGAAAAAATCCATTCCAAACAGGCTCTTCGATGATTGATAGTTATATTATCCACTCATTTGGAATTATATCATTCTGGTGCTTTGTAGGGCTAAAATATTATTTATATTACTATAATTTGTACAATTGTAAGTAGCATGTTATCATATTTCATATCATATAGTATGAATTACTAAGGGCCCGTTTGGATTGGCTTTTGAAAAAAGCAGAAGCCAAAAGCAGAAGCAGAAGTGAAAGCTAAAAGCAGAAGCAGGTAACTTTTGTGTTTGGATGAAATGTTTGAAAAGCAGCTTTTTTGTAAAAGTGTGTTTGGATATGTAAAAGTAAAAAGTGCTTTTGAAATGAAGTAATTACCAAAAAGAACATACTTTTTATATGGGAATAAGATATATTTATAGTGTAATTTATATTAAGTAGTAGGGGCATCTAAGACTTTGCACGCATTACTACCCCTGGGCTGCTTCTCTCATAAGCACTTTTGCAGCTTTTCGAGGTGCTTTTGCTTTTTCTAAAAAGCCAAAACAAACACTCTTTTTTCTTCAAAAGTGCTTTTGACAGAAGCAAAAGTCAAAAACACTTGGAAAAAAGTCATTCCAAACAGGCTCTAATAATATGTAATAATTATACTTGGCAAACTTATTCCTCTAAAAGATAAATATTTGTGAATAAAAAGCAATACTTTTATGAATAAAAATTTCATGAAGATAATTATCTATATAGTATTATTATATGTGAATACTTGATCAACGCCAAAATTAATAAATTTTTTGGGTGTACCAATAAGCATGAGAAGTATAAGAGTAAATTTGAGGTGCTAGTGGTTTTAAATGTAACAACCCTACTCCGGGCTGGACCCGCAGATCATGCACCCCATGATCCATTCACATATGTGCATCCAGGCCTCCCGCCAAGCACTCCATGGTGTGTTGTTGGAGGTGGGGTTTGAACCCCAGACCTCTCTAATTTTAGGTGCAAAATTATTTGCTACGTACGAATGGACACTAAAATAAACATGTGGAAATGAATAAAAATGGCCATTACAAGGAGCCTATTCCACTTTTAGGCCATTATAAGTTGAATTTCTAGAATTAGGCCATTACAAACACATGTTGAATGAAATTAAGCCATAAGGACCAATTTGAAATTGAGGTAATAGCTAAAATAGGCCACCAGAAGGAGTCATTTCCACTTTTAGGCCACGATATTTTGATTTAGGAAAATAGGCCAATAGAAGGATTTCGGGCCTGAATTTAGGCCATTGGGCTGGAATTCGGGTTGTGATGACCTAAAAGTGGAAATGACTCCTTCTAGTGGCCTATTTTTGTTTTTTTGAATTATTTTTTATTTTATTTAATTAAAATAAATAATAATCATTTTGTGACATTATTTATGTCCTACTTTCTTTATTTTTGTTCTAACATTTTTGTTTCCATTTTAAAAATAATGAAATATTAATTACCAAATATACCCATCATATCGCATTAATAAATAAATATATTAAACTTTCAAACCCATTACCATTAATAATTCTCTTCCAACCTACAATCATATAGTAAACCACACATAAATAAATAAATTATTGTAAATTCATTACAACCGCATTATATAAATTCTTAAGCTACATTTTTTAACCCTAATATATCTTTGTATTTAATACTAATTATCCCTGCATAAAGTACCATGTCCGAAAATTTTGGGATAATTATAATATAACATGTTTATTTTTTGCTTTATAATTTATTTGAATATGTGTTTGTTTTATTTATTTTATAATATATTTGAATTAATATTTATTTTATTTCTTATATTACTCCATTCGTCACATTGTTAGTGTTAAAAAAAGTAACTTAAAAATTTATATAATATGATTGTAATGAGTTTACAATTTTAATTAATTTATTTATACGTGATTTACTGATATGTGGTTGTGGGGTGGACTGGAATTATTAATGGTAAAGGGTAATTTGAAGGTTAATATATTTATTTATTAATGTAAGGTATGGGTAGGTTTGACGATTAATATTTAATTATTTTTAAAATGAAATGAAATAAAAATATTGGAATAAGAAAGAAAAAAGTAGGACATAAATAATGACACAAAATGAGTATTATTTATTTTAATTACATAAAATAAAAACATAATTGAAAAAAACTAAAAAAGGCCACCAGAAGGAGTCATTTCCATTTTTAGGCCATCGCAGCCCGAATTCCAGCCCAATGGCCTAAATTCAGGCCCGAAATACTTCTAATGGCCTATTTTCCTAAATCCAAATATCGTGGCCTAAAAGTGGAAATGACTCCTTCTGGTGGCCTATTTTAGTTATTACCTCATTTGAAATTAATTAATAACCTAACAACTTTTCCTTTATTTTCTTTAAAACCCCAAAAGTTTGACTTTATATACTTTAGTCCTATTTCAAAGTTTTCTATACAAATGAGACCACAAGCACATGAAAATTGGTATCAGAGCCTAGGTTTTATTGAAGAATATATTAATTATATTATTTATAATATTTTATTTCTTAATGGCGAAGATTTAATTATTTAATGGATTCAATTAATTTGAAACCAACGAGTTATTTCCAAATTTTGGAAATAAAAAATAGAAATTTCCAAAGGAAATTCTTGAACTTGTCCATAAGACAAGATTTTATTAAAAGTAATTTCTTTCATGAAAATGAGAGGAACTGAGTAGAAAGAAATTGATCAGGATAGCTCTAAGTTCTCACAAGACTTAATAGAAATCCAAAAGACGATTCAAGATTATGGTAACCGGGTATTAATTTTACCTGGAAAAATAGATAACTTGAATCAATCAACAGAGGAGATCTTGAAATTATTTCAAGATCTAAAGAAAGAGATTTTAAATCTGAAATTTGATATTTTGGATATCAAGAAAAAGCTGAAGGATATTCCTGGATCTTCCAAGAATAACCAAGCCAATATTAGAAATGCATTCGGACCCGTAAAAGCTTTACATCAAAAGGGTAAAGCAACTATGGTTTCAAAGCAGAAATCACAATAAGAGCTTATGATCGTTCTACTGAAAACAGTCGAATGAGTATTTCCAGGGCAGATCTATCAGATCTACAAGAATTAGCAGCATCATTTCCCAACTTGGGATTATGGATCTGGTTAATGTAAAACCCAATGAAGTTCTTCAATTGGGTTATGCGGAAGAATCATGATCCAACGTAACCCACAATGGACCGCCTGGTGTCCCAATGAGAGAAAGTACAGATTTCCACATGAACAAGTATCCTGAGGTACATCTCAATGCAAGACGAAACCCAGGACGGAATGTAACACCCCGGTTTTTGGTCACTCAGGTCGGGATGTCACCGCCACACCTCCCTAGTAAGACACGGTTTCTCCGGCTTACTAAAGAGATGCAAGGCTAGGTATTTAAATATTTAAAACATTTGCAAACAGCCATACAATATAAATTCGAAAATAATAATATAATAATGCAGCGGAAATAATATTTATGTATAATATTGCAGCGGAAATGTAAATAAGACCGACATGGTCAAAACACGGGTTAAACAGGCCCGTTTATTCTATAGTCTAATGCAAGAATTTAATAATAAAGTTTCGCAAAATATAGTTCCCCCATGCATGAACGTGCTCATGTTTGTTCCACATACTCTGTAAGGAAAAGGAAAAATAAACGGTTTGGTCAGCACAATTTGCTGAGTAAGTTAACACATGCATGATCGTAGGGTTTAAAAGCCATTAATTTAATATTTACATAAAAACATGATAATAAGCCATAAATAATTCAACTTAATTATCTAACCAATTTGCATAATATTTCATGGCATTAATCAACAATACATTTAGCACAATTTAAAATTAAAGCCATAATTAATTTAAACAAAGCATTCAAAAATTTAAACGACAACTATAAATAATCCAATTTAATTTAAATTCCCCTTTACATCCCCGATTTAGTAATTTCAAGTGTTTCACGATTGCATCGCGATCTCAACAAGTTTAGCCGGAACCCGGCGGCCGCAGCCGTATCTGCCATACCCAGTACCACTCCGGAGCATCGGGAAATCCATGTGGACATTCTCGAGAGTGTAGGTCATATATCTCATGCCGTTTGGCAATATCTTATCTCAATTTTCGCGCGGGGTCACCATCGTCCATAAAGGCACGAAGTGAAGCAGTTAGGGGTCACCCTGCAGAGCACTCACCCCTAATTTTAATTTATCAAGTTTGTAAGGGGATTTTATTTCAAAAATTCTGATTTCACTAGATTTATTAAGAAAAGATTTCGACTCGTTTCAACCCTAAAGGCTAATTCCATCATTTCAACAAGATTTCAAGATTTGACTCCGGTAAACCGCTGTTTACTCTAAAATTAATTTAAAATCAGATTTAAGTCCATAAATTCTGAATATTTACCACAGACTCGGAAACATCGAGATGAACAACTTTCCTATTTTAACTTTTTCAATCCGAGATACCGAAACAGGTCAAAAACGTCAATTTTCATCAAGTCATTAATCTTTCCGAATTTCGTGTACAGCAGTTCAAGATTTTCAAGATCTACCATAGCAAATCAACTCCAAACTTAACGAAATTTTACAGAGACCTTCTTAAAACATTTTTCTACAACTTTCATGTTCGATTAAAGATCTAAATCGGTCTAGAACCCTAGTAAAAAACGTCATCAATTTCAGACCTAAGTTCTGCCAAGAATTTCAAGATTCAAATCTTAGCAGTTCGGTTTCGGGTGGATTTCATATATCAAATCATCACGAAAAATTCTGAAACTTTTACAGGAGATAGATCTAAGCCTTAGGAACGTTTTTTGTGTTTTAAATTTTCTCGTTTGAAGATTTTAAAGGTTCGGAAAAATTGTACAAAATTGCTGCGGCGGTAGAAATTACATGTTGACAGATTTTCGAAAAGTTTTGATTAAGCTTTTAGATTTAAGTGTTTTAATTACTCCCAAAACTATGTAAGTGTCAACTTACAGATTTCTAGTCGTCCGGGAACGTCGATTTCGGAGGCGTGGCTTCCAGTCCACCGTTTATCCTCTCCGTTCGTCGGGTTCTTCGTTCTAGATCCGATTCGGGGTGTAGGAAAGAAAAAGACTAAGTTAGGGTTTTGTTTTTTAATTAAAAATGAGATGGATGAATGGATCAGACTTACCACGACGTTGAAAGACTTCCGATCTCGTCCAAACAGTCTCTGGCTTGGTTTTGGTGCCTCCGATGACTTCCGGATCTAGGGTTTTGTGTATAGAGAGTATCGTAGGGTTGTGAAAAGTGTTCGGGGCTTCCAAGAGGTATTATTTATAGATAGGCACGACCTAGGGACGTCCAAGGTCGGCCTTGGTGAGTCTTGAGCCGAAAGGTGTTCAACCGAAGTCGGAAAATCCGGATTCGGGCGAGTGAATCTCGCAACCGGCGAATCTGTCGCGTGGCGCGGTCGTGGCGCGCCGTTTCCCCCTTCACCGCGCGGCCCTCGCCTGGACTTCGGTCCGGGCGGGTCGTGCGATCCGTCGTGCCTTTCCTCCTCTCTTTCGGACTTCTATCCCTCTATGCTCCCGGATTCCGATTTTCGGGGTATCTTCGGGTTCCTATTCCGTATCGTCATTTCCCTCGTATCTAAATTTATGTTTGGACTCGAGTTTTCAAGCCCATTAGTGTCGGGTACACGTGTAACAATTTATTTATCTTTATTTAATTCTTTTTATTTAATTAAATTCCTTTAATTCCTTTTTAAGTTAAATCTCATTTCTTATTTCCTTATCTTTATTTATTTGTTTGCTGAATTTATTTATTTATTTATTTATTTTATTTATTTTTTATTTATTTTATGTTGGAAAATTCGCGGGTATTACAGTCTACCCTCCTTAAGAATCAATTTCGTCCTCGAAGTTGTGTTTCGGCTTTTCTCGTGCTAAGGTCTTTTGTTTGTTTTATTACTTTGTGACTGAACTTAGAATTAAAACTTATAAACTGCCTACGTACCCTGTGAAGGGATCAAGCCATAACGTAGTTCAAAACAATTTGAATTTGTTTGTTTGTTTACAAAAATGCACGAAAAATACATGGTATGACATCCTCTCCCCCTTAAGATTGCAGTTATGTCCCCATAACTGTGTCGTTGTCGGTTTGGAACAGTGTCGGGTAGCGTTCTCTCATGTCGGATTCTACCTCCCAAGTTGCCGTCTCACTTTCGTGGTTCGACCAAAGATCTTGATCATTTTGACGGTTTTGTTCCTCGTTACTCGCTCCTTAGTGTCCAGAATTTGCACTGGGACTTCTTCATAAGTCATACTTCTTTAGTTGTGAGACATGAAAGACATTATGAACTCAATCTAATTGTGGCGGTAAAGCCAGTCGGTAGGCCAAATTTCCGGCTCGTTCTAGAATCTCGTAAGGTCCTATGTATCGAGGACTCAACTTTCCTCGTTTGCCAAAGCGTATCACCCCCTTCATGGGTGAGATCTTTAGCATGACCCTATCTCCCACTTGAAATTCTAGGTCTCATCGTCTCACGTCAGCGTAACTCTTCTGACGGTCTTGAGCGGCTCTCATTTTCCCTTGAATCACTTTGATCTGTTGAGCCATGTCTTCGATAAGTTGTGGTCCCACTACCACCGACTTATCGTTTTCTTCCCAGCTCAACGGGCTTCGGCACCTTCGTCCATACAACGCCTCGAATGGTGCCATGCTAGCATGGTAGCTATTATTATAAGAAAATTCGGTTAAGGGTAAATGGGATTCCCAATTTTCCTTAAATTCCAACACGCATGCTCTCAGCATGTCTTCTAGCGTTTGGATTGTTCTCTCGGTTTGACCATCCGTCATCGGGTGAAATGCGGTGCTCATTTTGATTTGAGTACCAAGAGCTTTTCGTAACTCCATCCAAAAGTGAGAGACAGATCTACTGTCTCTATCAGAAATGATGTCATGTGGTACTCCATGTCGTCGTACCACATTATCAATGTAGGCTCGGGCCAGTTGGTCCATAGTCCACGTGTCCTTCATTGGGATAAATATGGCTGTCTTCGGTAGCCTATCCACAATCACCCAAATCTTACTCATGCCTTTAGGTGATTGGGGTAATCCCAAGACAAAATCCATTGAGATGCTATCCCACTTCCAACTTGGAATCTCTAGTGGTTGCATCAGTCCTAAAGGTTTATGTCTCACTGCCTTAACCCTTTGGCAAGTGAGGCATTTCGCTACGAAGTCTGCCACTTCCTTTTTCATTCCCAGCCACCAATAGATCTTCTTTAGATCTTTGTAAAGCTTGTCGCCTCAGGGATGCACTGAGTATGGCGTGTTGTGCCCTTCCTCCATCAACCTTCGCTTCAACTCGGCACATTTATGGGGCACACACCATCTCCCCTTGAAGCGAATGCTTCCATCCTCGTGGACAGCAAATTCTATTGCCTTTCCCTCGGCAATATACCCCATTATCTTTTCTAATTTCGCGTCGCCCGATTGGGCGAGCCTAATATCGTCCAATATTGGAGTTTCTACGACCATTGCGTTGATCGTTTCACTCACTGTGCCAGGATGCACAAGTTCCACGTCTAATCTCGCTAAATCTATGTACAATGCCGACGAAATTACCAACGAGTTTGTCACGTGTTGGGTTTTCCGACTTAGGGCATCGGCTACCACATTCGCCTTCCCCTCGTGGTAGGATATCTCCAAATCGTAGTCCTTAATAAGTTCCAACCACCTTCGCTGTCTCAAATTCAACTCCTTCTGAGTGAATATATACCAAGCTCTTGTGATCGGTGAACATTCGACACTTCCGGCCATAAAGATAATGTCTCCATATCTTTAGAGCGAAAACGACCGCTGCCAACTCCAGGTCGTGTGTCGGATAATTTTCCTCGTGAGGTTTTAGCTGGCGTGATGCATACGCTACGACTCTCGAGTCCTGCATCAAGACACAACCTAAACCTTCCTTCGAAGCATCACTGTAAACTTCAAAGTCACCACTCTCTGATGGTAGTGTCAATACGGGTGTGGTTGTGAGTCGTTTCTTCAGCTCATGAAACGCTGTCTCACAAGCCTCTGTCCACACGTATTTTACTCCCTTCTTCAGTAGCTGGGTCAAAGGTCATGCGATTTTCAAAAAATCCTTCACGAACCGTCTATAGTACCCGGCTAATCCAAGGAAACTCCTTATCTCAGTTTGGCTCTTTGGAGTTGCCCATTCAGTTACTGCAGAAACTTTTGCCGGATCCACTGAAACTCCATCAGCGGATATTATATGTCCTAGAAATGCTACCTCCTTCAACCAAAAATTGCATTTGGACAATTTGTCGTATAGCTGATTCTTTCGCAAGGTCCCTAACACTTGGTGCAAGTGCTGGGCATGCTCCTCCTCACTTTTCGAGTAGATCAGGATGTCATCAATGAACACCACTACACACTGATCTAACAGCTCTCGAAATACATTGTTCATGAGGTTCATGAACATGGCTGGAGCATTTGTTAACCCAAAGGATAACACTGTGAACTCGTAGTGGCCCTATCGAGTTCGAAACGCCGTCTTCGGAATGTCTTTCTCGGCAATTCTCAACTGGTGATACCCAGATCATAAGTCGATCTTCGAGAATACTGAAGCTCCCTTTAGTTGATCAAATAGATCCTCAATTCTCGGCAGAGTGTATTTATTCTTGTCGTCACTTGGTTCAATCCTCGATAATCTATGCAAAGACGTAATCCTCCGTCTTTCTTCTTAACAAATAAAACCGGTGCTCCCCAGGGGGAAGTACTCGGCCTTATGTACCCTTTTCCTAGCAGCTCCTCGAGTTGGTCCTTTAACTCCTTCATTTCCAATGGTGCCATCCGGTACGGAGCTTTTGAGACAGGCTCTGTGCCCGGTATGAGATCTATAGTGAACTCAAGATCTCTCTCAGGTGGCATTCCTGGGATGTCTTCAGGAAACACATCCGGGTATTCTCTTACCACTGGTATGTTGTCAACCTTGTTCTCTTCCGCCTCAAGGTTGTGCACGTAGCACGCATATAGCTCATACCCCTTACGCATCAAGTTACTTAGTTTGAGTGCACTAACGATTTTGTTACTCTTCTTAGGAGGCTGAGAGTAAAAAATCTCTTTCCCCTACTTTTTGACAAGGTGATCTTTTGCTTTTGGCATTCGATCACCGCCTTATACTGGGATAACCAATCCATCCCCAGTATGATGTCAAAGTCTCTTAAGTTAAATTCTACTAAGTTCGCGAAGAATTCTACATTCTTTATCACTATAGGAATTCCGTTATATCGTTTAGAGCAAGATACTACTTCTCCAGAAGGCAATTGAATTCCTAAGCTAATTCTCTCGCACTTAGGTAGATCTAACTCAGGCACTATTCTTGATGCTATGATTGAGCAACTAGCTCCAGAATCAAATAGAACTCTAAGGGGTGTATTCAAAACATGAAATGTACCTGTCATCACTTCTCCTTGTGCAGGCACATCCGCTTGGTTAACCACGTTGAGCCTCCCCATAGGGCGTCCTTGGTTGCCCTGCTGATTCGCATTCTGCTGCTGATTTTGCTGTTGGTTTTGATTCTGCGGTGGCGGAGGTCGTTGGTTCTGGTTCTGATTCGGCGGCCTAAATTGGTTCTGAGGGGGTCTATACCCCTGGTTATTTCCGTTCCGCCCGTTATGGTTCTGAGGCTGTTCCGGCCCCATGACCAAATCTTCCCTCCTTGTTATATTCTCGATCCTCGTCCGGCAATCCCGACGAATGTGACCCATTCGACCACATCGGAAGCAGGTGCCCTGTTGAGGGCATCCCCTCGCCAGATGGGGTCGTCCACATCTTGGGCAGGGTGGTACCGGTTCTTCTTGGTTAAGTCTCCTCCCATTGTTGGTTTGTTGTGGCCTATTCGACCCTCTCCGCTGTTCGTTCCTTCCGTGTTGTTCTCGCTTCTCGCGTCCCGGTTTCTCTTGTCTTGGGGACCCCTGCTGGACTCCCCACTCACCCTTCTCTTCAGTTGTTGCACACACGCTACTGCCACAGTGCGGTCATACACAGCTTGCAAGTCGAGGTAGTGTACTCCCGCGATCACCTCGCGAACAGACAGGTTCAGTCCCTTCTTGAACTTCTGTGCTTTCTCTGCATCCGTGGGTACTAGCCTTGGTGCGAACCTTACTAGATCCTTGAAACGAGTGTAGTACTCCTGCACAGTATGGCCTCCTTGCTTCAGCGACAGGAATTCCTCATACATCGCTGATTTAGTGCTCGAGGGATAGAATCGATCCCTGAGCAGTTCCATCATTTCCGCCCATGAATAGGGCTCGTCCTCTTCAGTCAGCTTGGCTTGAATCGCCTGCCACCAGTCGTCCGCTTCGCCTCCCAAGTAGTACAAAGCGACGTGCACTCTCTCTCCTTCCGGACATTTGACTGCTCCCAGCAGCTTGTCGAAGGTTCGGATCCACTCCTCCAGTTTAGCTGGATCCTCCTCACCAGCGTAGTGGGGCGGCTGGTAAGGATTCACCATTGCCAAGTAGTTGGGGCGAGCCTGAGGCGGAGGTACCGCCGCCGCTTGCCTTTGATTGACTTGCGCGTTTCCTAGCGCAACGAAAACCTCTTCTATCATCCGAAGACGATCGCCCACATTGTTCGGTGCGGGGGCGTCCTGCGCACCTTGGGGTTGTTCCTCTACAGGTTGAGCCGGTTCCGTGACATTTGGAGGTGTTTCAGTAGTGGTTTGGGGAGCGGGTTGAGTTCTTCCTCTTCCTCTGGGTGCCATTCTGTTTCAAATAGGGTGGATTAGGACTTGTGAATTTAACATATAGTCTAAACGATTTTTATAAATGTATATGTGTTTTGTAATTTCGCACGTGGTGCTCGATCAAACTAAGAAGCGCCGTACCCTTCTGGGTTTTATTTTATTTTATTTCGATTTTTTTTGGGTTCGGACAGGTCTGTCCAGATTTTTTTTTTCCGATTTATTATGAACAAATCGGGCATTTTATTTCCTTAAAAGAGATTTTAGTACAAGCGAGAAGGTATACAAAAGTAGAAATATTTTCCTAGCAAAATAGTATCTACTATAAATAGAATCCCTAGCGTCTCAAGACGTCCTCCGGTGGGGTAGCGGGATCCTCCTCCGGGTCTTCCTCCTCCGAACTTGGCGGCAGTAGATCGTCAAAGATGGTGTTCAAGTCTTGTCCATGAGCATCGATGTGTTCCTTTAGGATTAAGTTTAGCGTAGTGAGGGTTTGGACTTGACGTTCGAGTTGGTTTATGCGGTGGTTATCCGCCTCTCTCAAGTTGCCCATATGGTGTAGATTTGCCTCCAATTGAGCCATACGATGTTTCATTTGTTCTATGGTTTGTTGGGAGTCAAAGTGAGCGTTCATCATTTTGATCATCAAGTTCATCATATCTTGACTAGCCATCTAGCGCAAGCAAAAGATAATATTCGCCAATATTCTAGGTTAAACTTCGCCAAGATTCTAAGTTAAAATTCGCCAAGATTCTAAGTTCTTTAAATAAAGGAGATGCAATATGCAAATGCAAATGATGATCCCCCCCCCAAAAATAGTTAATGCACTACATATATATTTTTTTCCCGTGGGTTTTAAAATAAAATTTTTTTCCATGGAAATAATACTTTAAAATTTAAAATAATAGCCAAAATATTAATAGTAGTTTAAAAATAATAATGGTTTAAAAATAATAGTTTAAAAATAGCCGGGCTCTGATACCAACTTGTAACTCCCCGGTTTTTGGTCACTCAGGTCGGGATGTCACCGCCACACCTCCCTAGTAAGACACGGTTTCTCCGGCTTACTAAAGAGATGCAAGGCTAGGTATTTAAATATTTAAAACATTTGCAAACAACCATACAATATAAATTCGAAAATAATAATATCATAATACAGCGGAAATAATATTTATGTATAATATTGCAGCGGAAATGTAAATAAGACCGACATGGTCAAAACACGGGTTAAACAGGCCCGTTTATTCTATAGTCTAATGCAAGAATTTAATAATAAAGTTTCGCAAAATATAGTTCCCCCATGCATGAACGTGCTCATGTTTGTTCCACATACTCTGTAAGGAAAAGGAAAAATAAACGGTTTGGTCAGCACAATTTGCTGAGTAAGTTAACACACGCATGATCGTAGGGTTTAAAAGCCATTAATTTAATATTTACATAAAAACATGATAATAAGCCATAAATAATTCAACTTAATTATCTAACCAATTTGCATAATATTTCATGGCATTAATCAACAATACATTTAGCACAATTTAAAATTAAAGCCATAATTAATTTAAACAAAGCATTCAACAATTTAAACGACAACTATAAATAATCCAATTTAATTTAAATTCCCCTTTACATCCCCAATTTAGTAATTTCAAGTGTTTCACGATTGCATCGCGATCTCAACAAGTTTAGCCGGAACCCGGCGGCCGCAGCAGTATCTGCCATACCCAGTACCACTCCGGAGCCTCGGGAAATCCATGTGGACATTCTCGAGAGTGTAGGCCATATATCTCATGCCGTTTGGCAATATCATATCTCAATTTTCGGGTGGGGTCACCATCATCCATAAAGGCACGAAGTGAAGCAGTTAGGGGGCATCCTGCAGAGCACTCACCCCTAATTTTAATTTATCAAGTTTGTAAGGGGATTTTATTTCAAAAATTCTGATTTCACTAGATTTATTAAGAAAAGATTTCGACTCGTTTCAACCCTAAAGGCTAATTCCACCGTTTCAACAAGATTTCAAGATTTGACTCCGGTAAACCGCTGTTTACTCTAAAATTAATTTAAAATCAGATTTAAGTCCAAAATTTCTGAAACTTTACCACTGACTCGGAAACATTGAGATGAAGAACTTTTGTGTTTTAACTTTTTCAATCCGAGATACCGAAACAGGTCAAAAACGTCAATTTTCGTCAAGTCATTAATCTGTCCGAATTTCGTGTACAGCAGTTCATGATTTTCAAGATCTACCATAGCAAATCAACTCCAAACTTAACGAAATTTTACAGAGACCTTCTTAAGACATTTTTCTACAACTTTCATGTTCGGCTAAAGATCTAAATCGGCCTAGAACCCTACTCAAAAACGTCATCAAGTTCAGACCTAAGTTCTGCCAAGAATTTCAAGATTCAAATCTTAGCAATTCGGTTTCGGGTGGATTTCATATAACAAATCATCACGAAAAATTCTGAAAATTTTACAGGAGATAGTTCTAAGCTTAGGAACGTTTTTTGTGTTTTAAGTTTTCTCGTTTGAAGAATTTTAAAGGTTCGGAAAAATTGTACAAAATCGCTGCGCCGGTAGAAATTACATGTTGACAGATTTTCGAAAAGTTTTGATTAAGCTTTTAGATTTAAGTGTTTTAATTACTCCCAAAACCATGTAAGTGTCAACTTACAGATTTCTAGTCGTCCGGGAACGTCGATTTTGGAGGCGTGGCTTCCAGTCCACCGTTTATCCTCTCCGTTCGTCGGGTTCTTCGTTCTAGATCCGATTCGGGGTGTAGGAAAGAAAAAGACTAAGTTAGGGTTTCGTTTTTGAATTAAAAATGAGATGGATGAATGGATCAGACTTACCACGACGTTGGAAGACTTCCGATCTCGTCCAAACAGTCTCTGGCTTGGTTTTGGTGCCTCCGATGACTTCCGGATCTAGGGTTTTGTGTATAGAGAGTATCGTAGGGTTTTGAAAAGTGTTCGGGGCTTCCAAGAGGTGTTATTTATAGATAGGCACGACCTAGGGACGTCCAAGGTCGGCCTTGGTGAATCTTGAGCCGAAAGGTGTTCAACCGAAGTCGGAAAATCCGGATTCGGGCGAGTGAATCTCGCAACCGGCGAATCTGTCGCGTGGCGCGATCGTGGCGCACCGTTTCCCCCTTCACCGCGCGGCCCTCGCCTGGACTTCGGTCCGGGCGGGTCGTGCGATCCGTCGTGACTTTCCTCCTCTCTTTCGGACTTCTATCCCTCTATGCTCCCAGATTCCGATTTCCGGGGTATCTTCGGGTTCCTATTCCGTATCGTCATTTCCCTCGGATCTAAATTTATGTTTGGACTCGAGTTTTCGAGCCCATTGGTGTCGAGTACACGTGTAACAATTTATTTATCTTTATTTAATTCTTTTTATTTAATTAAATTCCTTTAATTCCTTTTTAAGTTAAATCTCATTTCTCATTTCCTTATCTTTATTTATTTGTTTGCTGAATTTATTTATTTATTTATTTATTTTATTTATTTTTTATTTATTTTATGTTGGAAAATTCGCGGGTATTACACGGAACCCAAGTAGAGCACCAGAAACCACACCGTGGGCCAAGACGATGTTACAACCATTAAATCCATATGGCATAACACTGAACCTCGATGTTATCGACTTTCGAAACATTGAAGATCTGATTGACGAATGGGTAGCTTCAATGAAGATTGCAGCAACCACCCTGGATCTCGATAAAGAAAACTTTGTCAGATTAATAGAGCTAAGTCTCGAAGGATCGGCAAAGCTGGGCTGGAAAAACTCCACGGCGGCTTTGAAGGAGCAAATACTCGAAGTAGAATCCAAAAGCACAATCTGCGAAAGATTTGGCCTCTTATTCAAAACTCATTTTGTAGGAGATGGTTATTTTGAAGAACAGAGAACCGAAAAAATTAAGGTCTATACCCAAGCACTATTAGGTATGGAGTTAAGAAGTATTTGCGCAGTAGACGAATATATCTACTGGTTTCGTAAATACTATTTTCGGAGTAAAATGATAGCTGAAGTAGCATGTCCCATGTTCTTTACAAAAATCTGCAGCCCATGGAGAGAGATGTTGATCCAGTCGTACACAGTACCCCTTGGTACAGTGGACTCAATAGCCCAAAGAATGTCCTTCTGAAAGGATAAGCTAAGAGAATGGTGTCAACAGACAGCAGCCCAAAAGAACATCAAGAGTCTAAGAGGTAAAATAAAAAGAACCCCTCTTTGCTGTGAAAACAACGATTTTCCCACAATTACAGGAGAATCAGAAGAAAAGAGAAGAAAGAAGAAGATTTGAGGCTCATACAGTAAGAGTTACAGAAGACCTCCATTCCGAAGAAGAAGAGCATGGTTGTCCAAGAGCAAGGCCAGAACATACAAAACTGGACAAAGAACGAGAACGACGAAGAGTTCATCCCAAGGCTCAACTAGCTCAGCAGCAAGGAGCACGGGGAGAACGACGTCCAAGAGAACGTTCAGACGAGCCCATACCCGAGCCAACAAAAGCTTCAAGGACTGCAACTGTTGGAAGTGTGGAGCCAGAGGTCATATCTCACCCGATTGCCCCCAGAATCGTGAGATACAAATGTACGAAGCCACGGATGATATCGTGGAAGCGGTCTACCATGGAAAGCTGGTACCAGTCTATAAGTTTGAAGATATCCCCTCGAATGAAAGCATCTACGAGGAAGAATTAAGAAGTGACTCGGACTCATATTCAGATGGATCTTCAACCGAGTCTGACTGAAGAGGACAGGATTCAGACCACTGAAAACCTGGATTATTTTCAAGGATGACGATCTCGAATCGAACCATGGAAAGAATAATGCGACAAGATTCCAACCTCAGCCCATATGAAGGATTCAGAATTGGCGGATTGGACGAGTTCTTAACCAGATGGGACTCAACCATAGAAGACATAACATTATCTACAAGGTAAGTGCATGTGAGTTTGCAATTCCTATGGAACTTATTTGTAATGTTATGGATATGCAATTAATTCCTAAAGAAGAAATTCTTGAGGAATTAAGCAGAATGAAGGAGGAAATCGTCATTACTATGAAATGGATCCACATAGGAGCCATTGAAGTTGTAATTGAGGCAACCTTCAAAGAAGACATTGATTCTGAATTACATCTATCAGTCACTGATAGAAGAATCAGTAACCTTAGAGATGGTCTTCTTGGAACTATGGTAGGAAATTTATATGCTGGGAAGTTAATGTTTGACATACATCCCAGAATTTCCTATAATTTAGCTTACCAAGATTTTAGTAGAGTTCTAACCCTTCATCAGGATTTTAAAAGAAAAGATCTGATGAAAGAAGGGAACATGCCATATTCTATACATATAGAATCTCTTATGCACTTTCCAATAGTCATCATTCTGACTTATTTCTCAGGAAAGAATATCTATAAATTCCTAGAATTTTCAAGGAATTTGCTAAAGTCATGACTCCAAATCCTACCCAGATTCCAAGGTTAGGAGGAGTAGACATACAGATAAGAGATCATCCAATTTTAGAGATCAACGAGTGCTAGAATTGAGTACGCAAGCCGTATGTCTTTTCAGAAGACAGAATTATGGCATATAAAGGGAAGGAGTTCATCAAAGATCTAACTACTCAATCCATTGGGGTAGATAATATAAAGATTAAATGCCCTGAAGGATGGAAAGAAATACGAGTAATATTTGACATCACTGAAAAGATTAACCGTTTTCCATGTGATGACTTATACTACTTGCAGCAGCCATCAATTGGAACCTATGAAGGAACAATTGAAATTGCAGGACACGAGATCAGAGTCTTAGGCACCGCCAGAAAAGACAATGGGGTTATGATTTTGAGATTAAGTTTTCTCGAAAATCATAAACCATGGGTAAGAAAGGATAATGGTATAGAATTTAATCTGAAGGGTCACACCATCATAATTAAATGACAAGTCCATTTTCCATTTATATCTCAGTAGGGATAATATATGAACAATATATGTCAGAATATTTTGCAGTTTATATTGATTCAGGATCAGATATTTGCACGGCAAAACCAGGAGTTTCCTTAGCGAAGTTATGGAATCATTACCCATTATTGCAGAAAGAGATTTTTTCCAAAAAATCTTAGTACTAAATAAGGGTATTCGACAGGCCAATATCATGATTGGAGGAGCATTTGGTACACCTTGGTATAAGGTAAAAACGCCTCCTATTTACTTTCATGACACATGAGCGGATATTTTGTTAGGGAACAATTTCATACAATCCTTTACAAAATATGTTCAAGATAACAAAAGAAATTTGTTAATATTTACCACAAGTTGTGGAAATGAGATACAGGTGTTGCGCAGAGAAAAGACATTCAACAGGTTAATGCCTTTATTATTTCGCAGCAAACGTGGTGATAATGATGCCAAACTAACCCATCCAAAAATGCAGGATAAAAGAAAGTTTGGTAAGGCTTTGTTGTCTTTTGGACAGCAAGGATTCGATTAAGCTTCTATTGAGGAAATTATAAACCTCAAAGAAGCAATGCAGGAAATGAAGTCATTAAATATAACTTCATTAGACATTGATGGGGAAACTAAATTGTCCCTCGAAAATGTCAAAAGACTTATCCAGAGAAACTTTAACGAGGATCCTCTGGCATGGGGGGAACAAGATCGAAGCTACTCCTCAAGTAAAAGAACAATATAAATATGAGTATGTTCGATACAAATCCATCTTAATAAATATGCAGGATAAGAAAGATACGCAACAAATTATCAAGGAGCATATCGATCTTAAACTCATTGAGCCCAGATTATCAGCTTATAATAGCCCTGGAGTCTTGGTAAGAAACCAGGGTGAAATAAAAAGAGGTAAACCCAGGTTGGTATAAACTATCAAGGTATTAATAAAATAATACAGTTTGATGGTTATTACATTTCGAGTAGAGAACACTTAATTGATTGCATCAAAGGTGTTAAAGTGTTTTCTAAATTTGATTGCAAATCTGGTTTCTATCAGATCAAGATGGAGAATGAATCAAAGAAATTCACAGCATTCTCCACCCCACACGGGGGCAATATATTTGGAATGTTATGCCAATGGGGCTTTCTAATGCCCCTCAGATAATCCAAAGAAAGATGGATAATCTATTTAAGGATTATCTAGAGTTCATGTTCGTCTACATAGATGACATTCTGATTGCATCTCGAAATATTAAAGAACATATTAAACATCTTGAAATATTTCCAAATGCATGTCACAGGGAAGGTCTTGTTCTCTCTGAGAAAAAGACTACTATCGCTGCTAATAAAATTGAATTCTTAGGAGTTCAAATTGATGAAGCGGGGATAGAGTTACATGAACACATTGTGGAGAAAATCCGCAATTTTCCTGACATATTAAAAGACAAGAAACAACTTCAGAGTTTCTTGGGAGTTGTAAATTTTGCAGGCATGTTTATAAAAGACCTTGCAAATTATAGAAAGGATTTTAGACCACTCTTGAAAGAGACTGAAAGCTCTAGATGGAAATGGGAAGAAATCCATACCAAGAGAATTCGTGAACTAAAGCAAGTCTGCAATAGCTTGCCAAAACTCGCGATACCGCAAGATGAGGATGAGCTGGTAGTCTACACAGACGCCAATGATTTTCGATGGGCAGGAGTGCTTTTGAGAAAAATAACTACGGGTCAAGAACCTTGTAGATACACATGAGGGTTGTTCACTGAACAACAAGCCAAACTTTGGCATATTAACGAGAAGGAATTCTTTGCAGTATGGAAAATATTTAAAAAAATGGCCTTTATTCTTACTTGCAAAGAAATTTGTATTAAAAGTTGGTAATACTAAGGGCTTTTTTAAAAAATAAACTTGAATCAAAAATTCAAAAAGCTCGTATTATCATATAGCAAGCTGAATGTCAATATTATACTTATGATATTGATGTTATAAAATCTTAGAAAAATGTTCTTGTAGATTTCTTGGCGAGAGATGGAAGCATTTGAAGCTGATTCCATCATTACGAGATTCAGGTACCTCAGAGAAAACCTAGAGGAGCTATCAAAGCATTTTGGACAGCTCGAGATCAATGCACGAGTAGCTGGCCAAATACAACAGAGCGATGTGGACATGGTCCGCAACAATATAAGAGCCTCCCATATAGCAATGACAGCACTATGGGAAACAGTATTAGAGCCAATCAGGAAAGCGTCAGCTTCCCCAGTAAACAAAGAGAAAGGTGCCCAAAAAGCTAAAGTGGTCACATATGAAGAAGCATATTCAAGCACTGCTTCAAAGGAACCAGTGTCGGATACCGACAAAAATGTTGAGCAAGAGGAATCTTAGGCCAATGACAGACACCTCTAAGGTTAATTCAGACGAGAAGGTCCTATCTACAGTCTGGCTGGACTACCAAGGAAAATGAGAATAGCTGGTTTCCAAAAGGGGAATTAACCCGAGCAAAACAGTAACCGAGACATCCGGGAGATACAACAGGGTATGGATGCTTGAAGGATCGAAGCCAGAAGAGGTTCGAAAGTGGTATGAATTTGGAGCATTAGCATCGGTTCATACTACATCACCAGGGTTTCCGGAAATCGAAAAACTTCCAGGATGGATATGTAGCGCAGTGCACGAATCATGGCAGAATAACCCGCACCTGCAAAGAGGAGATATTTTGGAGCTTAAGTTCATTTCAACAGCACCAGAAATAGTCGGGAAAGGTTCTTATCCGGTCTTTCATTTTATTAAATTACAAAGATCTGATATGATTAGCTTCAACAGAGTTAAGTCTATGGATGAGAAGGCACCATTGGTATCTTCAATCAGTGAAGATGGAATCTCCACCCGACGGGCATGGGGATTCTGGGTCTGTCTCACCGAGATGAAAAGGTTAAATATCCGTTTAAAATATTCTCAAACAATTTAAATGGATCGTTCCTGGTTAATTCTTTAACAGGGAAAAGCAAAGAGTTTGCGGAAACCTCTTTCAAAAAGAAGAGGTTACTCATCTGGGAAAACAAGTTGCCAGCAACCGAGTCTACCAGAAAGAAGGCATGCAACATGATGCATGTTGGCCAATGGGATAACCACATATGCCCATATTTAGGAAAAACCCCTATTCGGTACAAAGATCCGGGTAACCCAGAAAAAATCCGGACCCGAACAGGACAAGGGAAAAAAAAACGTCCAAAAAACTTTCACAAGCCAAAGTAAGATTAGTTAGATGTAAAAGAAAAAGAGGTGTCGGCAACACCCATAATTAAAAGCCGACAAAGAAGGGTAGAGTAGTTGACAGTAAGTGGCCGACAAGAGAAGGTGAAGAAGTTGACAAAGAAGCTACCTAACGCAATAATTCCAAAAGGACAATAATATAGCCGGTGGGAGTTAAGGCCAAGTGACGAACGCAGTGACGTCACAAGGATTTAGATGAAGATTGGAATCCGGGATTGAAGTCCGCGGGCGCCTATAAATAAAGGAGTTTAAAGCAGATGGAAGGTATGGAAAATCCTCCCAACTCTTCAAAACATTTGTAATATTTCTCTTTCTGCAAATTTCCTTTGTGTTTGTAACAGTATGGGGTACATCCACAAGAGTCTTGCTTTCTCCATGAGGAGCTAAGTGTCTCTCTTCTCCATTAGGGGAAATTATGTTTGAATAATATTTTTAATATTTCTTCAATAAAATCCAGGCTTCCAAATATTCCAAATACTCCGATATATAGTTAAAACCCTTTACCCCAAACCTTGATACATCCTAAGGTATGAAACGAAATAGGATTGTGTTGTTTGCTGCTGAAGGAGACAAGAATCGGTGAACCATCGGTCGCGGCTACGTGGTTGGAAGAAGTCCGTAAAATCCCGGAGCTTGAGAAACCCAGTAGCAAGGCGGTCAAACCCAAGGTATGAAGGTTAGTACTTAATTTTATTATCGGAAGCATGATGGGCTGTTATTGGAATAAAGGTAATGAAGAAACTAAAATTTGGGGTCAAAGTGTAATAAAGCAAAAGTTGGTAGGGTTAATTGAAGTTTGAAAAAGTCAAAATAGTCTAAATGGCCTTAATTTGGTCAAAGATGGTTTCTAATGGCCTAAAATTGGAAATTGATTTTATCATGGTCCAAATGTGGAAATGGTGCCTTGTAATGGCTTAAAAAATTCATTACCTCAATAAACATATACTTCCTCTGTTTCTTTTATCGTTACGGACCCATCCAGTGCACAGTTCAATGCACATTTTAAACCATTAATAAATTAAGTTCAAGTAAAAATTCTAAAAGTTATATTTGAAAAATACAAGACGAGACGAATCTAACAAGATCCACTTGGTTATATTTTAACCAAGGTTGTTACGATCGGGATCCTATATGGGATCGTTTTTTTCTTTGCAAGATCGGGATCGTAGGATCGAATCGGGATCCTAAGATCTTATAAAATTGCAATAATAGATAAACTCAATTATGCATACTAACAAGTAAAAGCATTATTTCGTGTGTTTATGAATCTTGCAAGTTAATTAATATAATACAGTACAAAAACATCATAATCAAACATAAAATATTTCCACATACATACATATTATGTTTTTTTACACATTATACATAAGGAATACAGGATCTTAAGTTTAAAATTAAAGGAAATAAGTTCCTTTGATTCCAAATCATAAAATACTACAAAAATTTTATGCATTTAAGAGGGTATGATTGTAAGATCGTAGAAGCGTTTGAGGGAGTATGACCATAAGATCGTAACATTCTACTATCAGAATCGGGATCTTACTAATTTTAAGGTCGTATAAGGATCGGGATCATTTTAAAGAGGTGTGATCGTGAAATCGTAAGATCCTAAGATCAGGATCGGGATCTTAACAACTATAATTTTAACTTGTGTAACTATGATAAAACTTTAAGTGAAATTGTGAGTGTGAAGAATAGCCATAACCCAAATGGGGCATTAGAAAAAAAAAAAAAAAAAAAAAAAAAAAAAAAAAAAAAAAACAAACAGAGGAAGTATATTTCAAGATAATATTTTTAACTCAATTAATTATACAAATATTTTTTAATTAAATGAATTGAGAAATTAAACTTATACTACTTGTAGATACGTGAAAATTCATCGCCATTAAATACGACACGTGTAATTTTAAATATTAATTTAATTATTTTAGGCATTTTTAAATAAATTAAATGCTTAGAATAATTATTAATATTTATTGGATTATTTGGATCAACAAGCTAAATGGACCTATATTGGGGCAATTTGGACAAGTCCAAATGAAAGACCCACACACGGAGTAGCCCAATGGACACTACGTCAGGCCAAGGTGAACAAGTCTAAAAACAAGACTCACCGGCCCAACAAACCGATGGGCACTCGAAACAGGCTGACCCATTGACATCGGCCCACCGTCCATTTTTCCTCTATAAATAGAGGTGTCCCCTCACAAATTAGGGACACGTCTTCATACCCTACACACTCTCAAAGTTCAAACAGTTGAGATCTACAACAACGAAACGCTGCAAAAATTCCAAGAAGTCAGACACGAAGAGCAAGAACACTTCGAGATCTTCAAGGTTGGAGGAATCAAATGAGTAATAGAAGTCGAACCATAAATCGTTTGATTTTCTTATATTTCTTTTAAATTCTACTCAAATTCTCTGTAATTGTGGACATTTCTTGTAAAATTAATAAAATTATTTTGCAGTTATTGTCTACGAATTTTTGCACTTACACTACTATTTAAGTTAAACGGAGAATAATTTTATCAACCAAAAGTTAAAATAGAAGAGATTGAAAACAAAGCCAAATGAGATAGTGTAAGGGCAAATAAGAATTAGGTGTGGGGGGAATTTGATAAGAGGGATATGGAGCACATAATCAGTGAATATCTAAGTGGTGTCGAGTTGGTCATTGGTGGATAAGTCCTTTGAATGATTTGTATATTTTACAGTTTCGAATGGAATCAAGCTAAAGCAAGTGGGAGAAAGGCTTTTGAAGAGACATTCACAGCAAAAAAAAAACAAGGGTTTTGAAGAGACATCCACAGCAAGCCGTGAATGGGTCCTGATGAATGGGTCGTATCTGTCTGAACTTCAGATGCTGCTTGTGTTTTGCTCTTTCCTGTGGCATTTTTGCTGGTTGACCTCATGAACCGTCTCATGCTGCTAATGCCGCCATGCGATGGATGTTGCTGCTGCTTTCGGGAACTGTGGTGGTTGTATTCTATTTTGTAGTAGGATTTGCTCGTCTTTTGTCCGGAAATAAAATCTTTTCTTCTCAAAAAAAAAAAAAAAAAAAAAAAAAAAAAAAAAAGAAAAGAAAGATGAGATTGAATCAAACGTAAACGTTATCCATCCCCCTTCTTTGCTTTTCCTTATTGTCTCTTATAATTATTATTATTAGGCAAACTAGTAATTAACCCGTCGAGACTGGACGGGTATAATTATATATTTTATATAATATATACTTATATTATATAAAGTAATAATAAATTGTAATGAAAAATGTGTAATAATTTTATATATGTTCGAAAAATGATATGTATATGATAATATAATTAAATTATTTTTAAAACAACAAAGAAAACATATTATATCATCTTTTTTAGCTTCTATGTCTTGTCCGGTACAAACTTAAAACATATCAATAAGAATGATTATAAAAATAATCATTCTACCAATCAAAAAATTAAAATTCCATAAGTTGGAAATTTCATATATTTTAAACTGAAAAATGAGATTTCTATATACACATTATTATATCTTTGAAAATGCATAAAATAAATAAATAAAAAATACAAAAATCTAATTCAGGTGGTGGGGTTTAGTGATTAAAGTGAGAAGAGTATTTGTGTTTAAAATTCTAATGAATTTTGACGCTATTTATTATTTAACTTTGACTAAATATTATCGTATTTTAATATTCAAGTATGGTCTTGGTAGAATCGTCTAGTTGTCTAGTTTCAGAATATATATTTTATACAATTTTTATTCGTACCCGTTTTGAAATATTAAGAATTAAAGAAATGCAAGTAACTTTGTATAGAAAAATAAGTGTATTAGAATTTGTGCATAATAGTAAAAATGGTTACTTTTAATAGGATTTGAAAATAATTAAGATTCTAATCATATTTATATTAATTTAATTTATCTAAAAATGAAAAGTAACAAAATTTCGTGGGATACTAAAAGACGAATATGTGCCAACTTTCGTGGAACTGAAGGAGTA
>JAOANR010000006.1:39807009-39892009 GCA_030278955.1 Hygrophila difformis | reverse complement strand
AATCCAAGAATTTGACGACATTATTAGTAGGAGGTTGGATCCCTTTCCCTATATATTCTGAATTTCTAATGTACTATCAGTAGCCATGCACCATTTATGAATGAAGTTATGAGTTAATATTTTAATATAGTTAAAGGCTATGTGAGATTATCTATAAATATGTGTATTCTGATATATAATAACTACTACTTTCAATTAATGATTCATTATTCTCATATTTCTATCTATTGCCTTCCGTCCCCTTTCTTTACTTTATTTCTTCATTGTATTATATCTCAGTTTGTCTATTGTCCTCTTGTATTAAATTCTCTATAACTCTATATCCATATATTACCACCTTACACATAGTCTAATAGGTAATATATAATTATTATATATACAACACGCTATCAGCACGATGAGACTCTGTCCGGGTTACCAGAATTTGAGGTATAATTTCTTATTCCAAAATTTTCAATAATATTATGGCTAACATTGCAAAACAGGAATTTGCTCCCTTAACCGTTGAAGGAAGTAATTATATGTCCTGAGCCCGAGATGTTAAAATGCATCTTGCTTCAATGGGTCTGGAAGATACTATTGCAGAAGGCAAAAATCTCAGCCATCAAAATCAGGCAAAAGCCATGATTTTCTTGTGCCATCATATCTAAGAGACACTAAAAATGGAGTATTGTGACTGTGGAATCCCCACTGCCGTTGTGGGAAAAGCTGAAAGAAAGATAGGATAATCTCAAAAAGATGGTGCTTCCAAAAGCCCGTGATGACTGGCAAAACATGAGGCTTCAGGACTTTAAAACAGTCCGGGAATGTAATTCCATTGTATTCAAAATTACGGCCCAATTACAATTATGTGGGCAAAAGATATATGAAGAAGAAATGCTTGAAAAAATGTATTCTACTTTTCATGCTAAAAACTCAGTATTGAGTGAGCTATACCGTCAAAAAGGTTTTCAAACATATTTTGATCTTATCACCTGCTTATTGTTGGCTGAACAAAACAATCTATTGCTGTTGAGAAATCATGAATCTAGGCCCGCGGGTGCAAAACCGTTCCCTGAGGTGAACGCGGCTCAATCAGCAAAATATGTGCGTGATCGTGGGCACTTTAAAAATCAAAATGATGATCGTGGCCAAAATCGGGGTATCACAATCGAGGCAGAGTGAATCATCTCGTCAAAATACTTATCGAAATAAGCCTCGATTTGAGCAAAATCGCAGATATGGTACCAGAAGGCCTTACAAACCACAACAAAGAAATTATGCAAGAAAGCACAAACAAAATGATGAAACCTGTGATCGTTGTGGAATTAAAGGCCATCCAGCTCAGACATGCCACACAACTAAACACTTAGCTGAACTGTATCAGGCCTTGAAACGAAAAAAAAAAAAAAAGACAAGGTGTTGAATCACACCATAATGCCCACGATGATACATATGATGATATATTAAATGATAATTTCATGCACTTGGAAGCTGATGATTTTGTTGAGCCAGATACTGTTACTAAATAATATATTATATAGCTATATATATTTTGTACTTATCATTTATAATTCATGTTTAATATAAATAATGATATCTTGTACTTCCCTTTTATTATCCATGTAAAATATAAATATGTTTTGCATTAATAATATTTATATTGCTGATGTTTAATAACCTTCTTATATTCTTGTAAAGAAATGGATGCTGGAAATTCAAAAGTCGGAGATGATATCTGCCTCATTGACAGTGCAACAACGCACAATATCTTGAAAAACAAAAGCTATTTCTCCAATTTAAAATTGAAAAAGACTACAGTGAAAACTATAAGCGGTAATACAAAATGCATTGAAGGCTCCGGCAGAGTTGTTATATTTCTCCCTGAAGGGACAAAAATGGCGATTGAAAACGCCTTGTTCTCACGCAAAGCTCGAAGAAATTTATTGAGCTTCAATGATATTCGAAAAAATGAATATCACATTGAAACTTCAAAAGAGGCAGATCACAAGTATCTTTTGATAACTAGAATTGAAAATGGGAGGAAATTTATGAATGAAAAATTGCTATGTTACTCATCTGGCTTATACTATACAAAATTATGTGCCGCAAAAATACATAACCTAGTAGGCTTGAAAGCTACTAGTGAATTTATTACCTGGCACGATAGACTTGGGCATCCTGGCAGTGTAATGTTGAGGCGAATTATTGAAAATTCAAATGGCCATACATTGAAAAGGCAAATGATATTGAACCCATGAGTTCAATTGTGCAGCCTGTTCACAAGGGAAATTGATAACCAGACCATCTCTAGTAAAAGTGGGAATTGAATCCCCTACATTCCTAGAAAGAATTCAAGGCGATCTATGTGACCTATTGATCCACCGTGTGGATCTTTCAAGTACTTTATGGTACTAATTGATGTGTCATCACACTGGTTACACGTTTGTTTATTATCAACTCGCAATTTGGCATTCGCAAGATTACTTGCACAAATTATAAAATTGCGAGCACAGTTTCCAGGTCATCCTATAAAGAAAATACGCCTTGATAATGCTGGAGAATATACATCACATGCATCTGATGATTTCTGCATGTCGATTGGAATTACTGTTGAAGATCCTGTGCCTCATGTGCACACGCAAAATGGTATGGCAGAATCATTTATTAAACGATTGCAATTAATTACAAGACCCTTGTTAATGAAATCAGAACTCCATGTTTCTGCTTGGGGACATGCTATATTGCATGCAGCAGCACTTGTGAAAATCAGACCGACAAGCTAATCATAGGTACTCCCCTACACAAATTGTGTTTGGAAAGGAGCCCAATATATCTCACTTGCGAATTTTTGGGTGTGCGGTTTAAGTACCAATTGCGCCACCACAACGTACAAAAATGAGACCTCAAAAAAGGTTGGACATATATGTCGGGTATGAATCACCCTTGATTATTAAATATATTGAGCCAAAAATGGGTGATTTATTTACTGCAAGATTTGCAGATTGTCATTTTGATGAAACTCAATTCCCGACATTAGGGGGAGGAAAAGATCAACTGAAAAATGAAATATCTTGGCAAAGTCCATTTGATTTCCTTGATCCTCGTACAAGTTAATGCGGACTTGAAGTTTAAATAATTGTGCATTTGCAGGGAATTGCAAATCAATTATCCGATGCTTTTAATGATGCTGCTAAAGCCACAAAATCATATATTGCAGCAGCAAATGCACCAGCTAATATAAATGTCCCAGAAAGGGAAATTCCGAGTGCAAATGAATCTACTGCACGCCCGAAGCATGGTAGGCCTTCGTGTTCCAAGGATAAAAATTCACGAAAGAGGAAAATTATCTATATAGGTGATAAATCAATCACCGATGATACTCCCGAAGGAGAAATTGATTCAACCGATGAAAAGGTTGAACCAGAAAATATTCACCAGATGAAAATGAAGTTATTGAAACTTCTTTCAATTATATCAATACTGGAAAATGTTGGAACCGAAAAGAAACAAAAGTTGATAATGCTTTTGCATACAACGTTGCACTCGATGTAATGGAAAATAACGAGGATCCTGAATCAAGATCAGTTGAAGAATGTCGGAAAAGAAATATTGGCCAAAATGAAAAGATGCAATTCAGTCTGAACTAGATTCACTGAATAAACGAAAAGTATTCGGCCCTATTGTCCAAACACCGAAAAATGTTAAGCATGTTGGCTACAGATGGGTATTTGTGAGGAAAAGAAATGAAAACAATGAAATTGCCAAATATAAGGCAAGGCAGCCCAAAGTTTTTTCCAACGACCGGGAATTGATTTTGAGGAAACATATTCCCCTGTTATGGATGGAATAACATTCAAGTATCTCATGAGCCTGGCAGTACGAGAAAATCTTGAAATGAGATTAATGGATGTTGTTACTGCATATTTATATGGCTCATTGGAAAATAATATTTACATGAAAATACCTGAAGGGTTTAAGTTACCTGAGTCTTGCAACTCAAAATACAGAGAAATGTATTCCATCAAATTGCAAAAATCCTTGTATGGGCTCAAGCAATCTGGCCGAAATTGGTATAACCGCCTCAGTGAAAGTTTGATAAAGGAATGTTATACAATGAACCTATCAGTCCTTGTGTATTTACAAAGAAAATTGGGTCAGAATTTGTGATCATTGCAGTATATGTTGACGATTTAAATCTAATTGGAACTCCTCAAGAGTTGAAAAAGACAGTTGAATATCTGAAAAAGGAGTTCGAAATCAAGGATTTCGGGAAAATAAAACTTTACCTTGGCCTACAAATTGAGCATTTGGAAAAAGTCATATTTGTTCATCTATCAGCTTATACCCAAAAGGTATTAAAGCAATTTTGAATGGATTATGCTCATCCGCTAAATAATCCAATGGTTGTTCGGGCACTTGATCCTGCAAAGGATCCATTTAGGCCAAAAGAATATAATGAAGAGCAACTTGGCCCAGAAATGTCATATTTAAGTGCAATAGGTGCTTTGATGTATCTTGAAAATAGCACAAGACCTGATATCGCGTTTGCAGTCAATTTACTAGCAAGATTCAGTTCTTGCCCTGCTTAACGGCATTGGAAGGGCATAAAGCACATTTTTCACTACCTCCAGGGAACAATTGATCTTGGGTTATTTTACCCAAAATACTCTCGACATGAGTTAATCGGCTATGCCGATGCAGATTATTTATCAGATCCACACAAAGCTAAATCTCAGACATGCTATGTCTTTACTTATGGCGAAACTCCCATCTCTTGGAGATCAATGAAGGAGACTCTAACTGCTACTTCTTCTAATCATGCCGAAATATTAGCAATTCATGAAGCATGTCGAGAATGTGTTTGGTTGAGGTCAATGACTCTACATATATTGAAGAGTTGTGGTTTAATCATTGAACCACAAATGCCCCCAATAATTTTATTTGAAGATAATTCGGCTTATATAGACCAGTTGAAAGGGGGTTATATCAAAAGAGATTGAACGAAGCATATTTCACCAAAATTCTTCTACACTCATGATCTTCAAAAGAATGGTGAAATCGATGTGCAACAAATTCGATCAGAAAATAATTTACCAGATCTTTTTACTAAGGCATTACCGACTGCAACATTCGAGAAGCTCGTGAAGAAAATTGGAATGGGGCGACTTCGAGATTTAAAATGATGTCCAAATCAGGAGGAACACTGGATACAAGAATATTGTACTCTTTTTCCTTCACTTGGATTTTTTTTCCCACTGGATTTTTTCCTAATAAGGTTTTAACGAGGCATGTTCTTTGTATTAAGTATCCACAAGGAGGAGTGTTACAGATCACGCCTACACTAGGGCATGTGCAATCTTGAAGATCTGTGGATAATATTCTGCATTTAATGCTAGAACAATGCGTCAATATATTGTTCTTATCCTCCCGCATTATATGACTTCAGTAGCCACCATTTATGAATGAAGTTATGAGCTAATATTTTAATATAGTTAAAATGACTACTACTTTCAATTAATGATTCATTGCTCTCATATTTTTATTTATTACCTTCTGTCCCCTTTCTTTACTTTATTTCTTCATTGTATTACATCTCAGTTTGTCTATTGTCCTCTTGTATTAAATTCCCTATAACTTTATATCCATATATTACCTTACACACAGTCTAATAGGTCATATATAATTACTATATATATACAATAGTACCTCGTTTTTTTCATAATGTTTTTGTTGTTGCCTTGATTGCTGGGGACCCCAAAAATCTGGTTCCATTTCTGGATTTTGGATTAATAGTTGAAGTTAAAAGTGAATCTTGTATGGTGATTTTTTCGTAAAATGTTTGATGTTTACCAACAAAAAAAAAAAAAAAAATTAAAGTGTGAATATAGGAGAGACATGCTGGGATCAATCAAAGTGTCAATTTTTAGTTGAAGAGGAATCAATTATTACTGTCCAAGTGCTTTGGCTTATTGGGATGACAATTCGCAAACATTTTATTAGTATTGCTTTGATTTGATGACTTTTTGTTTCATACTTAAGTGAAGATATGACTGTTATTGTTACTTGGCTTCCTAGTTGATAGAGACATGTTCTCTCTCTCTCTCTCTCTCTCTCTCTCTCTCTCTCACTCTCTCTCCTTCTTCTTCTTCTTTTTTTTTTAATTTTTTTTCTCCATTTTGCTTTAGAGTAAGGAGATACTTGAGGTTAAAGAGAGGTGTGCCACTCAATATTTTGGATGTCGATGGCCTTTACGGGAACACGGAGGCGGTACTCCCAACGTGGACGGTTGTGATGTTTGCGTCGTGGCTCGTGGGCCATGCAGCATATTTCTTTGCTGCTCTGAGTCATCACTAGATGCACGTGGTAGGCAACCATGCATTCGAGCCAGTGAAAACTCCTCAATATTCTCTAGCAAAGAAGGGTTGGATGTGTCTCTGAACTGTGCAAGTTGACGCGCCTGAATTCAAATAGTAAATATTATAACAGTGACATTGGATCAAACAAAACAATATAGACTCATAAAGCTAGTGAATATTATATGTACTGATGCATCGATGAACGAGGACGACCCTGTCAGAAAAGTCTCTTGCGCTCAATGGCATGGATTGGCAACAAAATGTTGCCTCACATTTTCGATCCAGGACCCCCTAATCTGGGTCCTGTAATCTCGAACTAAATCCGGGAGAAGGAGACCTCAAGATGCACTTATAGATCAAAATAGTATAAAGAGGTCAAAGAGGTGGACCCCACCTCTTCCGCCGTCGACGTCACGGAAGTTCGCCGGAGCTCCGGCCAGGTCGCCGGAATCTGATCAGACTTCGCCGGAAAAGTCACCGTCGCCGTCAACACCGGAACAGTTATCGAGTTAGTGGGCCCCAACCGGATGAAAGTTAGAAGGAATTCTTCACATTTTTTAAAGGTACCCGTCGCAAGCCAAGACTCACGACGTGAACCTCACCTGTCGCAAGCCAAGGTTCACGATGTGAACCTCCCGTCGCAAGCCGGCAGCCCAGTCGCAAGCCAAGGCTCATGACGTGAGACACCCGTTGCAAGACCCCCTCTCACGGCGCAAGACGACGCTTCGCGATGTGACTCCATGCCTCACGACGGGCAATCTTCAGTTTTTGTGTTTCTTAATTCCAGTTGTTGAAAACAATTCTAGGGTTGTTTAATTCATGTTTTATGTTGTTTAATGGGCTTGGTCTATATATATGACATCCCCACACTTTGTACTCATCTTTTGCTTATTGAATGAAATCTATCTTCACTTTTAAAAGATCAAAACCGAGAGCATATTCCCTCTCTCACACTCTTTGTATGTTTGTTGGGAAATATTCATCAACCTTGGACCGAAACTACCATTGTTGATCATCAAACCGGGGATAGAGTGGGAGGATTGGGTTGAGGTCAAGGTTTCAAATATTTTGGTTGCTTCCCCCGACGATTCTTGTTGCGGTTTTTTCTTCCTTATCCCTCTTATTTTCATTTTGGTTCATCCTATTCATCAACCACCTTTTTAATCTTCCACTTAATCTTTCTTAATCCTTTATTAAGCAAGTTAGTAACCAAGAGATCCATGGCATCCTGAGTTAAAGGTATCCGAGCTCACTTGGTTCTACTTGTGATTTTCATAATCTTCCTAAAAACCCTAGAAATAGAAAAATCCTTCAAAAATCCGAAAATCCAAAAATATTTTGTTCTTGCTTGTTTACTCACTGCCGTGTCTTAATATTGTTGTTGGAACCCTTATTTTCTCATTGTGTATTTGCTTTGCATGATATTAGAGTTCCACAAAATATTTGAGCAATTTTAGCACAACTGTGGGGTTATTTCGGGTTTGGGGTGTGAGAACTGTTCTTGATGTTCTTGGGAAAAATATTGGTGTTTATCCGAGCCTTCATGTTGTTCTTGCAAATTGTTGTGTAAATTTTTCCATGCAAAAGGCTAGTGTTGTAATATCCGTGATCATTAAATGTCCAATCATTTGTAATATTTGGCTCCTTGAACAATGGGAATAGATGTTGGGATGTTAAAAATTGTGTAATTAATTTCCCCAAGGAAGCTAGGACCCAAAATCGGCTATAGGTTGGACAAAGAGAACAAGAAAGTCAAAAATAGTGGGCCAAGGACAGACCCGTCGCGAGCCTACCTCCGTCGCAAGGCACCCCGTCGCCAACCTCCTCTCACGTCGCAAGCCCACGACTTGCGACGTATTTGTCCAAAAGCGAAACAAGGCATACGTCACGAGACCCGGTCCCGTCACAAGGCACCTTTCACGACGTGAGCCCAAGGCTTGCAACGTAAGCTCCCGAAATTCAGTAAAGGCAGGCTGTCGTGATCCCCGTCCGTCGCGAGACTCTCCGTCGCAGACCACCCTATCACGACGTGAAGCACATAGCTTTGCGACGTAATTTTCAGAAAGGGAGGTCAAGGCCGTCGTAATCCCCATCCTTCGCGAGACTACCCGTCGCAAACCATACCCTCACGACGAGACCAGTATTGTGACGTCTTTTCCACTAGTTGAAGAATGACTGCGTCGTCAACCTACTTTTGACGGTAAGACCCTCTTGCGACGCGATCATATCAGGAGGTGCAAATTTCGAAATTCAAATTTTCCCACCAAGATTCCGGAGCTGCCACGTGTCAAGCATTGAGGATTCCAGCATTAATTACTATATTGCTTGGAATTTGCTACATATTTGAGTGATAATACAATAAAGTGGATATTGGACTGGCACAATTGTTCCTCTGAATTTATTTCAAGAACACTGAGTTGAAGTTCTGTCTGATATAAAGACACTGGAATTCCTCTCATTAAATTGTGAAACCAAGGCCTTGAAACCACTTGAGTATTCGGGGATTTTCATCCGGGTGTTTTTATTTGGTGAGGTTTATTTTTCCACTTCTAAATCGGGACCACATACACTGTTGCTTGTGACGACTGCTCATATAAGGTGTAGAACTTAAATTGACTGCATTGCATATCGCATGATCTCACCTTATTTTTGAATTGAGTCGAGTAGATACATTTGATCCGTGTATTGCGCGTCCATTATCTCAGGCCTCACTCTCCGACACTTGGGCATTTGCTTGAGATCACTGTGGACTGCAGATTTATACCAGGTTGTGAATTAACCCAGTAATTCAGCCATCGGGTTGTGGGCAAGCTGTGTAATTATACCGAGTGATCCAGATAAATTCCATCTTTTATCTTACATACCATTTTCATTTTCTTTTGCATAATATTTTCATCTTTTTTGCAGATACTACTTAATTTTCTATGTCTAGTTTTCTGAAATGGCAGGTTTAGGTCAACCCTCTAATAAGGATTTGATGGATATGCTTCAAAGGATGACTACCAGGTTGGATAACATGGATCAACGGGTGGACGATTTGAGCAATCGGGTTGATAGTTTTAAAGACAAAATGGTTGTACATGGCAATGTTGTTCAGTCTGAGACTATGAGGCGCCTTGAGCTCAAGCTACAAGAGGAGTTCGATAAACATACACCTCACACAATTCCACCCTCGATTTTCGGTAGCCCTCGAAGTCACCAAAGCGGCTCACCGGGTGTCCGGGATCAGGAAATGGAGGATGCAGAGGCTAAAATTGAGGCAAGACAACGGGATGAGAGGAATCTTGTCATTGATCGTCGTCAAGGACTTGAACGTGTAGCCAGAAACAACCCCGGCCGAAACCAGCGACCAAACCCTCCACCTCCCGGGATCCGCCTTCGGCCCCAACCTGTTAGGCGTAATCCTAATGATTCAGATTCAGATTCAGATGAAGAAGTGATCGAAAGGAACCCCCGCAGGAATAATCGAAATAATGAGCCCGACCATAACTTGAAGGGGACCAAGTTTGATATTCCCACATTAGAGGGTACGTCCAACCCGAATGAATTTCTTGAATGGAAGCAATCTATGGAGTTTATTTTTAACTGTCATAACTACGCGGACATCAAAAAGGTCAATTTGGCAATTTGTGCGTTTAAGGAGTACGCGTTGATATGGTGGCAGAAAGTAACTCATGAGATTCATCAGAATCGCTATGATCCCATTCAAACTTGGGCCTCACTAACGTGGGTAATGTAAAACCGATTCGTGCCGACTCACTACCGCCAAGATCTATATGATGAAACTCACATTTCTTGTCCAAGGGAACAAGACGGTAGAGGAGTACTTTAAAGAAATGGAGACTCTCCTAATGAAGGCTGGAGTAGAAGAAGACGAAGACATCACTAAGTCTAGATTTTTCAAAGGACTCCGAATCGAGATCCGAAAGGAGGCCAAGTTGCGACCCTACGACACTATATCCGAGTTGGTTGAGTTAGCCATTAAGCTTGAGTCTGATGATAGACCACGTGCACAGAAAGCTCAATACCGACAGGATTCCAGATCTAGTTCTCAAAAACCTTGGAATCAACGAACTTTTGTTCCAAGGGATGATAATCGAAAACCGAAAGGATTCGAGATGGCTAAGGAATTCTAGACCTACCGTTCAGAAGGTCCCAAGCCCGCAGTCATCGAGAGACCTAAATTTGAGAAGGATCGGAAGAAAGAGGTCACCTATTTCAAATGTGGTCGCAAGGGACATTACTCACCAGAATGCCCTTTCACCAAAAGAGCTGCAATGTTAGAAGATGTAACTTGGAGAATTATAGACTCATATGATGAAAATGAACAGGCTGAAGGAGAAGCAGTCGAGGAATCCAATGACGAAGATGAGTACTACGCAGCCGAGGAAACCATTGAATGAAATCGCAACTTGACCAATTTGGTGGTCATGCGAACCCTTAGTGCCGAGAGATCAAAAGAAAAACCTCGTTCTGACAAGCAAAGGAAGAATCTCTTTTACTGTCATTGTGATTTAAAGGGCAATGTTGCTTAAGTTATTATTGATAATGGGAGTTGCACTAATTCCGTGAGTGCTTATGTTGTATGCAGGTTGAGCATCCCTACCGAAGAACATCCGAAACCCTACCACCTCCACTGGATGAATGACAATAACGATCTGAAAGTCAATCGACGCGCTAACATTCCTATCAAAATCAGATCATATTGTGAGAATGTCATATATGACGTCATTCCTATTACTGCATGCCATATTCTTTTGGGCCGACCTTAGTTGTATGATTGTGACGTCAAGTATATGGGTCGAGCCTATTGTCTATCTTTTATATTTAAACAAAAGAAAATAATTGTCAAGCCACTGTCAGTAAAAATGGTTCGGGTAGTTAAGAAATCCTTCCTGCTGACATGAAGAGAGATGAAGAAGAGTGAAAGTCGAAAAGCAAAGGAAAAATCCTCTGCATTGAAAGCAGATCTGCTAATCCTTGCCTTCTGACAACTCGAACTGATTTTGAACGAACAATGCGCGCACCAAGTTCAACAGGTTACTGTTTCCTTGCCTATGCAAAGCCTGTTGAAGATATTTTTAGAACTTGCACTGCTGCACCTGATATCCCTGTTAATTTTTCTAGGATATTAGATGAAAATTCTGATATCTTCCCGGAAGAAGTTCCGGCTGGTTACCCTCCTCGACACGGGATCGAGCATCAAATCGATTTTGTGCGTGGCGCTTCAATTCCAAATCGGCCAGCTTACCGATTGAATCCGGAAGAGACTAAAGAAGTGCAGCGCCATTTTTAAGAATTAATAGACAAAGGATGGGTTCGAAAAAGCCTATCACCGTGTGCTATGCCAGTCTTATTAGTTCCCAAGAAGGACAGGACATGGCGCATGTGTGTAGATTGTCGTGTTGTAAATGCTATAACTATCAAGTACCGGCACCTGATCCCAAGTTTGGATGATATGCTTGACGAGTTAGGTCACGCCAGCATCTTTTCAAAGATTAACTTGCGAAGCGGTTGTCACCAAATCTGGATGCAACCGGGGGATGAATGGAAGACTGCATTCAAAATGAAATTCGGGTTATATGAATGGCTGGTTATGCCATTTGGACCGATGAACGCACCTTCAACATTCATGCGGCTTATGAATGAGACCCTTCGATTTATTAATAAATTCGTCGTTGTTTATTTTGAGGATATTTCAGTATATAGTTCTAATGAGTCTGATCACCTTACCCATGTCCAACAGGTACTAAACAGGTTGCGAGAAGTTCAACTCTATGCTAACAAGGAGAAATGCACTTTCCACGCAACTGAACTCTCGTTCCTTGGATACATTGTTGGACGTTGTGGTCTCAAGGTTGAAGAGACAAAAATAAAAGCTATCTCAGAGTGGAGACCACCCACAAGCGCACATGAAGTTAGACAATTCTTGGGTCTGTGTGGTTTCTTTCGGAGATTCGTTCCGAATTTCAGTTTGATTGCGGCACCCCTAATTTCATTGTTGAAAAAGGGACTTATCTTCAAGTGGGGGCCATCGTAACAGAAAAGTTTTGATGAATTGAAGTCCAAACTGACTCATGCGCCGGTTCTAACCCTACCAGATTTTGACCTTCTGTTCGAAGTGGAATGCGATGCATCAGGGACGGGCATGGGAGCAGTTTTATTACAGAATGGGAAGCCAGTTGCATACCACAGCGAAAAGTTCTTTAGAGCCCAGTTGAACTACTCGACATATGACAAAGAACTCTACGTTGTGGTCCAAGCTCCAAAGACGTGGCAACACTATATTTGGGGTCGTGAGTTCATCATCCATACGGACCACGAAATCCTCAAACATATTCGGAACTAGGGACGGCTAGGAAAAAGGCATGCATGCTGGAGCGGATTTATTGAGACTTTTCCCTATGTGCTCAAGTACAAAAAGGGAAACGAAAACGTTGTTGTTGATGCCCTATCCCGCCGAATAGCCTTGGCGGCCATTGCCACTACTCACTTAATCGGCTTCGAACATATCAAGGATCAGTATACCACTGATCTCGACTTCAAGGATTTCAAGGCAGAAACTGAAAAGCATGGGTTCAAGGAATATTCAATACTGGATGGATTTCTATATTATGAGAACCGACTGTGCATACCAAAGGGATCAGTTAGGGAGCTTCTAATCAAGGAGGTTCACAACGGAGACCTTATGGGACATTTCGGACGGACTGCCACTTTTGGTATTCTGAGTGAACATTTTTACAGGCCTGGAATGAGGAAAGAACTGGATGATCTGATCTCCAAATGCATCGTCTGTCTGAAGGCGAAATCCACTACCAAGCCACACGGGTTATATATGCCTCTACCAATTCCCGAGGGACCATGGATTGATCATTCTATGGAATTTGTGCTCGGACTACCACGGACTGCACAGAATAAAGATTCAATTTTTGTGGTGGTAGACAGGTTTAGTAAGATGGCACACTTCATTCCCTGCACACAGACTAATGACGCCCACCACATTGCCAAGCTGTTCTTCAAAGAAGTGGTGCGTCTTTATGGGATCCGTACGGCGATTGTGTCCGACCGAGACACAAAATTTGTCAGTTACTTCTGGAAATCTCTGTGGCATGAGATTGGTACGAAACTCTTGTTCTCTACAGCTTATCACCCTCAAACAGACGGGCAAACTGAAGCCGTCAACAGAGTCTTGGGTAATCAACTGCAAATCATAACTGCTTCCAGTTACAAGAGTTGGGACGAGAGTCTACCCTATATCGAGTTTGCTTATAACAGACACGTCCATAGTGCCACTAACATGTCACCGTTTGAAGTTGTTTATGGTTTCAACCCACTAACCCATGTTGATTTGCTGCCATTGCCCCGTAATGAGCATTTTAATGTTAATGGCAGGGACAGGGCTCGAGCTATCAAAGAGCTTCACAAAAACGTCCAGGAGTGCCTCAAGAAGGCCACGGAGACATATGCCAAATATGCCAACAGAGGACGAAGAAAGCTGCTATTAAAGCCCGGGGATTGGGTTTGGCTCCATATGCAGAAGGAGAGATTCCCATTAAAGAGACGTGACAAACTTTCCCCGCGGGGGGGCGGTCCATTTCGTGTTTTGGAAAATATCAATGATAATTCTTACAGGTTAGAACTACCTCTGAGTACGGAATTAATGTTACGTTTAATGTTGCAGATCTCGCCCTCTACGAGGAAGACGGTGAGCTTGATCGATTGATGCCTCAACCTTCTCAAGGGTGAGGGGATGGCGTGGGAGCCAAATCTGCCACATTAATTGTCCCAGAGAGACCATGCTCCAGGAGTCGGACCAAGAAATTCACAAATCAAATTGCCATCCTTCTCAAGTCTGCAAAATTCACAGATGAAATCAACAAAGAAGAAGAGAGCAGTTTGAAAGCATTGATCCTGATCCAGTTGGAAGAAGACCGGACGGATCCAGGACCCACTAATCTGGGTCCTGCAATCTCGAACTAAATCCGGGAGATGGAGACCTCAAGATGCACTTACAGATCAAAATAGCATAAAGAGGTCAAAGAGGTGGACCCCACCTCTTCCGCCGTCGCCGTCGCCGCTGCTGTCACGGAAGTTCGCCGGAGCTCCAGCCAGGTCGCCGGAATCTGATCGGACTTTGCCGAAAAAATCATCGTCGCCGGTCAATGGCCGGTCAATGCTGGAACAGTGATCGAAGGTAGTGGGCCCCAACCGGATGAAAGTTAGAAGGAATTCTTCACATTTTTGAAAGGTACCCGTCGCAAGACCCCCTCTCACGTCGCAAGACGACGCTTCACGATGTGACTTCATGCCTCACGACGGGCAATCTTCAGTTTTTGTGTTTCTTAATTCCAGTTGTTGAAAACAATTCTAGGGTTGTTTAATTCATGTTTTAGATTGTTTAATGGGCTTGGTCTATATATATGACCTCCCCACACTTTGTAATCATCTTTTGCTTATTGAATGAAATCTATCTTCACTTTCGAAAGATCAAAACCAAGAGCATATTCCCTCTCACACACTCTTTTTATGTTTGTTGGGAAACATTCATCAACCTTGGACCGAAGCTACCATTGTTGATCATCAAACCGAGGCTTGAGTGGGAGGATTGGGTTGAGGTCAAGGTTTCAAACATCTTGGTTGCTTCCCCCGAAGATTCTTGCGGTTTTTGCTTCCTTATCCCTCTTATTTTCATTTGGTTCATCCTCTTCATCAACCACCTTCTTAATCTTCCGCTTAATCTTTCTTAATCCTCCATTAAGAAAGTTAATAACCGATAGATCCATGGCACATTCTGTCACGTGGAAGGTGGCATTCTGTGTTGAAAGTATTTAACATTTCATTTTGAAGTATTGATATTTGGTGATGTGGAAATTGACATTATGTGTTGTATTGAAGTAGCTAACATTATTTATGTGTGATATGGTTGTGTGTTTGAATTTATTAATGATAGTGTAATTAAAATTTTAGTAATATATTTATTTATTGATGTGATGTGATATGAGTAAGCTTGTTTATTAATACTCCTCTCATAATTTAAAGAATCTAACATTTGCATAATAAACACTATTTATTGAGTAAGTTTGATTCGACTTTTTAGCACAGTTACATAAGATAAAACATAATGAAGTGAAATGTTGTTATATTCGTCTAATCACATAATTTTATAAAATTAAAGTTTTATAATGTTTTCTTTTCTAAAATTTGAGATATATTCTTTAAAAATGTGTATTGGATTGCGTGAAAACAAAGAATGTTAAATTCTTTTGATTACGAATGAAGTATTTAATTATTTCTTAAAATGAAAATTAGACAAATATGTTGGGATAGATAAAAAAAAAAAAGAAAGTGATATTTAAATAATTGGACGAATGGAGTATTATGTTTTTCTCACATTGACCTTCTGTATTGAAATACTCAACATTTTGTATTCAATTACTACCTCCGTCTCAACATTTTTGTTACAGAGGGTTTTTTTGCACTATTCACTGTTTAACTTTGATTTAAATTTTTAATATAGCTATGTAAGAAAAAACATAGTCAAGTGAGATCTTGTTAGATTCGTCTAATCTTGTAGTTTTAGACAATCAATTTTTTATAATTTTTCGTTGTACACAATTTAAGTTATTAACCGTTGAAAATGTGTCTCGGCATGCGTGTTAAAAGCAAATGTAATAAAAATAATGAGACGGAGGAAGTATATAACATTCTAAAGTCTACCAAAAAATTATATAACATTCTAAAGAAATAATAGATTGCAAAAGCTTTTTAAGAAAACTTGGATTAGAGCTAGGGTTGGGAATAGGTCAGGCTACCCGACAGGGGCCTACGGCCTAGCCTATATAAGGTCAGGCCAGACCAGGTTTTTTTTGTAAACAGGTTAGGCTCAACCTGTTTAGTTAAATAGGCCAAGACCAGGCTTTATGAAAAGCCTATTATGCCTACCAGGTCGGCCTATTTAACATTGTTATTAGTCTTTTTATGTTTACTACATAGGAATATATGTAGGAATATATAGTACTGTTATTATTTTATGTAGTAGTAATTATTAATTTGATCTTATATAAATTTTTAAAATATTTATAAGTTTTTTCTATATATAAATAGTTGTATATAACGACTTTCCCAAGTGCACAAATTCAGGTATTCCAACCTTATGATTACATTCGGACATATATAAAAGAATTTTAACTTATTTTTTAAATAGGCTTAATCAGACTTTTAAAAGGCCTAAAAATTAGCCTATCTAAATAAATAGCCAGACTTATACCTATAAGATAGGTCTATCATAGGTAATAGGCTCGGACCGTAAAAACTGGTTTTGGCATGGAGGCACAAAGGCATTAAAAAACTGGTTTTGTGGTCCTCATTTCCACTGCAGATCCAAATGATATGTCAATCATTGTAAGTTGTAACTTTTAAGTTTGTAAGCTACCTTTCAAGTTTGAACGTCTTTTGGACCATTTTTTGTTTTATTGGTTTATTTGTTTATTTTCTTTCACTTTTTCCACAGAGTTTTATACGTACGTTTTTAAACTTCAAATGTTTCTCACATAAAGCATACTTACAATACCTTACAGTATACAAACAGCTTATATATGCACATATCATTTTTACATAGAATCATATTATCCAATCACATCAATCCGTAATATGTGATGTATAAACAATTACTATAATATCAATGTAAAAATTTAAGCAACCCTAGCGCAAATTTGACCATAATCGAAATGTACATAAATTTTTCCAAAAAGAACACAAATCCAGCACAAGTTTGATTCACAGCATCGTTTGATTTGATCATCCCTATGATGCAATAACTCAACTCATGTATTGTATTGCCACAGCTATGTTCACTGGCTTTTCTACATCGTAACGAGAAATGATATGTGTCGGTACAAATATTTCAATTATTAGCAACTGAGAATGCAACACCGAGAGTTGTAAGAGAACCTTACTTCAAATTCAAGCCCATTTTAGTTTTTCCCTTCAGCCTCGTACAAGGCTTTAATCTCCTCAACGTCATTGTAGCTTCCAAGGAATATTGGAGAGCGCTCGTGTATCTTCGTTGGAACCAAATCAAGCGCCTGCAATGTTAATAGTGTTACTTAAAAGCAGTAGTATTCGTGTTCTGCATTTACATTTCAGCTTCGTTTTCACCTTAGTTTTGGAAATTGATAAATCTTACCCGCAGCTTTCCTGTGAATGCCTGCCCTCCAGCTTGCTCCATCAAAAACGCCATGGGGAAGACTTCATATAGGACCCTGTTGTGTTTTGATTACCAAAATAAGTATGTAGAGCATCACGACTCCGGTTGCATATAGAATTTTTAATTACCTCAGCTTCCCATTGGGGCTTTTCTTATCGGCTGGGTACAAAAAGATGCCTCCATAGAGTAGTGTGCGATGGACATCAGCAACCATGCTGAAAACATGAGAACACAAGCCATGAATTCTTTGGTTTGGTTTTCAATATAATGGAATGAGTTTCGTGGTGCTGCATTTGTGGTTTTGGCGTTTACCTTCCAACATATCTGAGAGATTTTGCTGGTGACCCATCTTTTGGATACTTGCAGTTCTCAACATACCTGCATTCATGAAATTGTAAGAACAGTGCTGTGAAATTCAGGGACAGTAATGTCTATGAGGACTACACACTTTGATGTCGGCACATCCCAATTCTTGCAATTCCCTTCGTTAACTGAATAAATCTTGCCTTTCTGGGGGATCTATAAGGAGATGATCATAAAAGGGCATCAGAAGAAAATAAACAGGACATTGGTTTTAGAAAGTAAACAAACATCACATTTGAAAGCTGAAGGTAAAACAGCGCTGGAAACCTTTATCATTGGTGAATATGCTTTACATTGTAAAGGAACAGAATCTCAAATTAAAACCATTTTTCTGGAAAGGATTAAGATATGACCTTAATATCAGCATGAGTTAAAATGAATTCTCCAAGAGATGGATCGAGTGTGAATCCATTGACGCCGCCACCAGTGCTTAAAACAAGCTGCAAAGTTAAAGCATGAATGGCGGCTAAGAAGTCGACAAAGCAGCTAATCACACAAAGTAACAATGGATGCCATTTCAGGTCTAAACAATATATACCATGCAAGAGCTTCCATACATGCAATACCCTGCAGCAACCATATTCTTTCCAGGCTGCAACACGTCTTCCAGTTTCGGCTCCTCTGAATGTTTGAGGTAATAGATTCCAAAGATCTAGAAACACAATAAATTTATTACCAGATTGCAGGATATATTGAGTTGTAAATTTAGCAGTCTTGAGCACGTACAGTCCCAATAGAAACACCACAGTCGATATTAGACGATCCATCCAATGGGTCGAAGACAACACAATACCTGCATTTAAACACAATACGTACATAAGGAATTCAATATCGAGTTATTTCAACACAGACAGGACGGAGACAGAGTTTTCAGTTCACAGGCACATACCGTCCACGCAGACGAGGTTCCACAAATGTCGCCTCTTCATCCTCCTCGGACACAAGAATGCACTGTTGGAGAATCACATATTCATAAGCACAGGCTATCATTTAATTCCAAACCGCAATATGAATGAAACATATTTAACGACATACAGTTCGGCCACTGCTGACTAACGCCTTGATGAAAACTTCATTGGAAAGCACATCCAGCTTCTTCTGCTCCTCACCCTGAAGTATAACAGACCCAAAGCAGATGCTATAACTAAAGTTGATACAAAAATTCTGACCAGAGGATGTTGTTTATTATAAGAATTCACCTGCACATTCGTCTCCCCTGCTAGTCCAATGAGTTTGGCCAAACCAGCCTGCAAATCACAAAGTCTAGTTGTAAAATTATGTACAGATAAACAACAAACAAGCAATAATTCGCTTTCCAAATAATAGGTTACTTTTCAGGCTCCCATGCTTGATCAGGGGGATATGAATATGATTCACACAGATTCAACAATGGAATCCCACTAAGTGAAAAGCTTGCATAAATCACCTCGCAAGAAAACAACGTAAAAAACCAAAATCCGTATTCTCTAATTTCATCAGTTCTACAGTCAAAGAAAATTATGTTCTGAACAATAATCAAACTTGATCGATCGATCGATGTACATAAAGAATCTCAAAGATATAATTAATCAATCAACGGTATCCCCTGTTATTTCCCCCAAAATCAATTCAATGAAACATCCAAAACCCTAACCCCACAAAACCGCAATTCAATCGAACACACAGGAATCGTAAGCGTACCTTGTTAACCGCGGAGCAAACAAATTTGCATCCAAGAACAATGTGATTGAGGAGGATGGTGAAGTCACCGCGCGATTCCGGATGCTTTGACTGCTCATTCAACACGTAACGCGTTATGGTCATCAAATCAGTCCGGTGTGCATCCGCCGCGTGATCCATCGTCGATGTCGATTCCCCTGCCTGCCTACACGGCTACAACCAAAACCCAAAACCCAATTCCGCGTAGTATTTATATAATGAGATATAGCACTCTTGCAGGCAGCTGTAGTAGCACGCAATCCTAAGAAACTAGTAGTATAAAAATACTCTCAAGAGTCCAACACCCAATAGTCATTTATATAGTGGAGTATATACACTATAATAAATAAATAAAATTAGAAGGGGTTGGGTTTATCGTGAACGTGAATCGAGGAGGGGATCAGTGACGCAGAAAGTACGTGGACAGGAATGGGATGAGGGAGTAGTGGAGGGAAAACAAAATGGGGGCTATCTTATAGTATAGCTTAGCTTATCCTGCGGTTGTAGGCGGATACGTGGTGGCCATGGCGTGAGGGGATTTGGGGCTCAGACACAGTATCCGTCATTCTCATTCAACTAGTCCTTCCTGTCCATTTACGACAGCAGCGTGGAGTTCAACATCAACTTGGATGGCGAACGACGATACTTGTTGTTCGGTTATTCCATCGCATTTTCTTCGCCCATCTTTAATGATTCTTTGGTCTTTTTCCATCAATGATAAGGATTCCCGTTTGTTGCTTTCCTTGCTTGGGAGGGGCGATGCAGATGGGCGACTCTTGCTAATTGAATTTTAACTTTTTCCATCAATGAGTCTATTTTGGTTTCTTTTTTTTTTTTCTTTCTTTCTTTTCTTTTCTTTTCTTTTTTTTTTTTATCGCCTGTTCGAAAGGTATTTAAAGTATTTTATTTCAAACGTCTGTCCAACAGAGCAAGGTTATCAAAATCTAGATCTTAGGTATGATCTATGTATGATCATTTTACCATTTGCAAGATCGGGATGGTAGGATCGTATTCAGATCCTAAGATCCTATTAGATTAGGACAAAATATATATATATATATATTCATATTGCATATTAGCAAATTACAATAACCAATATCAATAGACAATAATTTATTTAGCAAGAAAAAAAAAAAGATAATAATTGAGCATTTAAGACATGATGCTTGAGCTGAGTTGGATTTCTCATTAGAATTTTCTCCATTTTCGTCAGTCTCAACCACTGTCTCATCTGGATTTATCATCATCCATCTGAGCAGGGGATTTAGAACTAAGATTTCCATCAGCATGGGGTGTTCGAAGGGGATGCTATGGCAAGGGCGGTGGTAGAAAGAGGAAGAGGATGCGAGAGCGACGATAGGAAGAGAATGGAGGATACGACGACGACGTCAACAATAGGAAGATGAAGGAGATACAACGGCGACTGTTGGAAGATGAAGATGAAGGGTATGCGATGAAGATGGATATGCAAACAAAAATCCCTAGATCTGGATTTTGGCAAAGAATGGAGGACTGAAAAATAAAAAAAAATGAGATGAAAAATAAGAGAGAGTGAGATCGGATTGTTCAAATATTTTAAGATCTTGTATAGATCCTATAGATCTTATCCAGATCTCATCCTAATTTAGATCCCATACAGATCTTGATCGTTTTGGCTTTGTGGGATCGTAGGATCGTAAGATCATAAGATCTAGATCTATATTTTAATAACCTTGCAACAGAGTATTAGGCAATCAAGGGCGGGTTTTGGTAACTTAAACAAAAAAAAAAAACTCGACTTTTGACATTTATGTATGCAGAATTTTGCTGAGATAATTTTTAATGTTCACCGGATACTTTTTAATTTTGGAACCAATCTAGTCGGTGAATATGGATAAAGTTCTCACTCATTTATTAATTTTGTTCCTTATTTAGTCCTCAATTTTTATTGAATAATTTGGCTCTAAATTATCCGTATTAACCCGATCCATGTTTGGTTATAGTCATTTAAACAAAGACTTGCCTTATTGTATATGCAAAAAAAGGGTCCAGTTAGGGTGCAATCAACAAATCCCACAGCACATCAAGGCAGCGATCTGAAGCGTCCATTTAAAATCCAAGAGTTGTAAATGAAAAATGGTATAATTGTCATAACACAATAATAGTTCATTTTAAAAACAATGCATTTCAGCGATATGACAAGTATTTAGGCATGTTATCATATCTAATATTTGGTAACTCTATATTTAGTATGTTATCATATTTATTATTTGGTAAATCATATTAAATATTTGGTAATCCATATCTAATATTTCAAATAATATCATTTTATAATCAAAGATACGTATCAAATTTATTAATAGGTCATTTCAGCGATCTTACCAAAAACAATTAAGTGATGCTATAAAATATATTTCAGGGACCACAAGTAGAGGAATTCAGCGACAGTATCTAGCATAATTCAGCGATGGTACCAAGAATAATTCAGCGACGCAACCTAGAATGATTCAGCGATACTTTATGTGATGCTACCAAAAATAATGAAGGGATGCTATCAAATATATTTCAGCGACCGTATCTAGCATAATTCAGCGATGATACCAAGAATAATTCAGCGACGCAACCTAGAATAATTCAGCGATGCTACCAAAAACAATTCTGTGGTGCTATCAAAAATAATGAAGGGATGCTATCAAATATATTTCAGCGAGATCAAGTAGAGTAATTCAGCGATGGTACCAAGCAGAATTCAGCGACGCTACCAAGAATGATTCAGCGATGCTACCAAAAACATTTCTATTATCATATCTAATATTTGGTAAATAATATCATATCTAATATTTGGTAAACCTATATTTAGTATGTTATCATATCTAATATTTGGTAAATAATATCATATCTAATCTAATATTTTCAAATAATCATCAACGAATGGTAACAAATATATTAATAGATAATTTCAATCATGCTACAAAAAAACAATTTAGTGATGCTATAAAAAATATTTAAGCGACACTATCCTAGAAGAGTTCAGCATTCAGCCACATTACACAGAAGAATTCAGCGACGCTACAAAGAAGAATTCAGCGAGGCTGTCAAGAAGAATTCAGCGAGGCTGTCAAAAAGAATTCAGCGATGCCATGAAGAACAATTCAGCGATGCTATGAAGAACAATTCAGCGACTCAACTAGAATATTTCGGGTACGTTTTCATGAACAATTCAATGATTTTATTTAAAAATATTTCAGCGACGTATATCTATGTATAGCAGCATAATTAAGCAAATTGGAGGGTAGTATGAGATCAATCCTTGAAATGCAAAGAAGAAGAGAAGAAGAACGGAAGAAGAATGGAAGGATTAGCGTTCACAAACTAAATGTAGCAAATTTACTATTTTAACCTTTAAGTTAATCTCAACCATCAATTTATAAATTAAATCAATGGCTGCGATGTACCGCAGTACATCAAGTCAAAATGCTTAGTCGCACCCTAACGGAATTGGCAAAAAAAAATTGCTTCAATAGAAAGGACATTCATTATAGTTTATACGGATCATCAATCAGTTATTCTTGGTAAGGGAGGGAATAGGTAAATTTCGGTTCGGTTAGGGTGTTGTATCTCATTTATGCAGCCCCTGCTGAACATGATGGGTACACAGCATGTATGTGCTAGTCGGTTGTGTGTTGTAAAAATACCATATATATTGGAGGTAGTGATTTAAGGCAATCAAATATCTACTTGCCAAAAATTATAACTGAAAATTAAGTAATGCCAATACCATGCCAATTGAGCGATCAATTACCCATTATGATTGTCTGGGCATGTCTAGGTGTAAATATTATTAGAGTAAACCCCAATTTCAACGGACGGCGGCGACTATTGAATAAACGATACAGGTGAATCTTGAACTCCATTGTTGCAATCAGCGATTAAAAATATATTGAAGTTACTGTGTAATTTTGTATGTTCAAGCACTTAAATTGTATACGTGTTCATCCACTACAGTCTACACGTGATATTTGGCAGTGAAAATAAAAAAAATATAATATAATATGTGATGGGTATTCATTCAGTGTATGGATTTAATTTGCAAATATTTATGTGCTGAGGCGGTTTAAGAAAAAATATATGCTCCTGTTTCACAACTATATTAATAGACCCGGGCTATTCTTACTCCCTCTTTTACTAACATCACCCCCACCCCCTTTTTCTCATACCCGAAATGCCCAACCTTAAAAAAAAAAAAAAAAAAAAAAAAAAAAAAAAAAAAACATACACACTATTTTACTAGATACACCCCACAACTCCCACCCCAAATTCAAATCCTTCCCACCCCATCAAAACCCTAACCTTTCCAAACACCCCACCAAAATCAAACCCTTCCCAACCCACCAAAACCCTCCAAAATCACCCCACCAAAATCAAACCCTTCCCAACCCACCAAAACCCTCCAAACCCTAATTTCTTATACAATCCAAATAACCCACACATTCTTCCCAAAAAATAGCAAAAATTGAAGGAACACTGGTGTAGAGTATTGCCCAACAAATGGAAGAACAATGGCCACCTTGGGATGGAGAGGTAATGATTTAAAGTTTATGAAATTTCAAAATTTTTGCACAGTTGTTCGGCACTGGTGTGCCGAACGCGTAGCCTACTGAACGGCCAACCGCACCGCACGCGAAGCCTACCGTTCGTCCGACACGGCCGCGCACCGCATGGGACGCACGGCTGACCCGGCCGTGTGCATCATTTACCGCACGGCCAATCCGGTCGCGCGGTCTTCGGGTCGTTCGGCCGTGATGGCCGAACGGGCCTGAAGGCAGATTATTTTTTTTTTCTTTTTTTTATTTTGTTCTCATTCCTCTTTCAATACTTTTTCTTGCAGAAACCACCTTCTCTTGAGACGAAATGGAGTGGTACACTAGCCATTGAGAATTCAATTGGAAATGAGTTGAGCACCGATGTTGTTGGCCAAGACTACACTCACATATTCACGACTCATGCTCACTATCCTTCGAGACAAGCTGTCATAGACTGGGTAAAGGGCACTGCGAAAAGGGAACACATGGTGGTTATTATTAAGAGGTCAGATGCGGGGGGGGGGGGGGGGGGGGGGGGGGGGGGGGGGGGGGGGGTCACAAGGAAATCTCGTGTTTATTTTCAATGTGAGCGCGGAGGTGAGTACCGTGAATGGAAAGGGAAGAAGAATCAAAACTTACCAAATGAAGAAGATACCGGTGAATGTGAAGATGGGCAAGGGAAGGTTGTCCGGCGGAGAGAAGGGAAATCAAAGAAATGTGGGTGCCCATTTGAACTAAAGGCTCAAGAGGTGACCATTGGTGGGGAATGGGAAGTTGTGGTCGTGCATGCAATCCATAATCATGGGCTTGCAAATTATTTCGAGGGACATGCATACATGCAGCGGTTGACACCCGATGAAGAGGAATTGGTGGTGAAAGGTTCGTTGTTGAACGTGAGGCCCAAGGACTTGTACTTCGACCTAAAGGGTACTTTCCCCAAGAATGTGTCATCAATGAAGACAATATACAACTGCCGCCAGAAACACCGTGTGAAGGATAGAGCCGGACATTCCCAAATGCAATACGTGTTGGGAAAGTTAGATGAGAACGGCTATCACCACAATCATCGAAGGTATGAATCAACTAGTGAGGTGCGAGATATTTTCTTTGCGCATAAGAAGAGCATTGAATTGTTGCGTGCGTTTCCACATGTGTTGTTGATGGATTGTACCTACAAAACAAATCGATTTAAATTCCCCTTGTTGGAGATAGTGAGTGTTACCTCTACGGGTTTGACATTTTTTGTTGCTTGTGCCTATTTGGAGGCGGAGAAGGAGGATAACTATACGTGGGCACTTGAGATGTTGCTTACGTTGATGGATTCAAAAAGTTTGCCAAGTGTGATTTTGACTGACAGAGGGTTGGCGCTTATAAATGCAATTGAAAAAATATTTCTCGATGCCACGCAACTATTGTGTCGATGACATATAAACAAGAATGTGGTGGCAAATTTCAAGAAACACCTGCAATCCAAGGGAAAATGGGACTTATTTTACAGATAGTGGCAAAATGTAATGGAGGCAGATTCCGACGATATATTTAAAGAACAAGTGAACCGTCTGTGCAATGATTTTGCCTATGCATTACCGGCCGTTGAATACTGTCTTAAGCAATGGTGTGAAACTTGGAGGGAGAAATTTGTGGGATATTCCACAAACAAGATTAAGCACTATGGGAACACTACGACATCCCGGTATGTTTTAAATATAAATTTGATTATAACTGTCCCAGTAGTCCATATTATTAATCATGTACTGGTACATTTCCCTTATTTGAAATCGTTGCAGAGTGGAGAGTCACCATTCAGTATTGAAAAGGCAGCTGCAAACTTCTATGGGGAATTTTGAGACTTGTTGGGCGACCATCAATACTTTATGGGTGAATGCACATCAAGCAATTACAGAATCGTTTGAAGTGAGTCGGAATAGGCAATCCAAAAAGTACCGGAATGTTATCTTTCAAGAGCTGCGAGGATTTGTGTCGGCATATGCACTAGATATGATGGTTGATGTGGTCAGATATCTACCCGAGGGTGTGATGGATGCCGATTTCTGCGGATGCGTTCTACGTACTACTTGCGGGCTGCCATGTGCTCATGAGCTGTCAGAGTACGTTTCCAAAAAGATGCCTATACCGCTTGATCAGATTGATGACCATTGGAAGAAACTGGATTGGACACCTCGTTTTGTGGACGGTGTGAAATAGGATGTGATCCCGGATATTAATGAACTGTTCCGGAGTGTAACGGACAAGTGGAATGCGTTGGATGATGCGGGTAAAAAAATGATGTGGAGGAAGTTCAATGAAATGGTCAATCCCAGCACCACTTCATTGAATGAGCCTTCTGTACCGATCCGGCCTCGGGGGAGACCACCAAAGTCAGCGAAGAAGAAGGGTTCCACAAAGAGGGATCCCAGTGCATTTGAGCTGGTGGACAGTTGCTCCCCCGATGTCTCTAAGATCATTTACGATGTCGGTCCGGTCTCAGCAGTTCCATTTTTTACATCGGCCAGACGACCGCCGAAACCCAAGGTATGGATAATCTTTTTTTTTTCATCCACTTGTCTATATCGAGTATGTTGTACTACCTACGACATCGTATTTATCCTTTACAGGCCTGTCGGGGGCATGCTGTAAGTAATTGTCCATTGCCAGCGTGCATTAATGCACCAGATCATTTCAAAACATACATAGTTGGGATCAAGGATGTGAAGGCAGATGGACATTTTGGATTTCGGGCCATTGCAGAGCTGTTAAAAGTTACAGAGGAGTCGTGGACTCGTGTCAGGTCCGATTTGCTCCATCACTTACAGCACAATAAGACATTGTACGAGAAGGTGTTTCTTGAGAGAGGCAGAGTGGAGTATATTCTTGATGTGTTGTATTGCTATGAGGATAAAGCCGACCCTGAGCATTGGTTCTGTCTGCCTGAGATGGGACACCTTATTGCTACAGTGTACAATGTACCTCTTGTTGCTCTGTCGGCCAATGTGAACAACACATACCTGTCGCTGCTCACATCTCCCGGGGATCTAAAGCAGACCTTTTGCATTGCCCTTCTGAATGGCTGTCATTTCATTGCTGTAAGTATCTGTTATGTCAATTAATTGTTCATTTTCAGCATTTATGCATATTTCTTATTAATGCGTTGTTTTTTGTTCAAAGGTATACCTAGCCCATGAATGCCCTCTACCGCCCGTCATTGCTCGGTGGACGGAGTATCACTCCCCGGATGCCACTGCTTGGAGTGACACGCTCAGACATCGGTTCGATGGCTATCATTTATCTGATTATTCTAGACCGAGCACGGGCGAGTCCGTCGACCTGGATCCGGAACCATTGAATTTGGATAAAGTTCATTGGGCGATGTGATCACGTATTAGAATTGACAATGATATGTTTTAGTTTGTGTTTGTATGAGACATATGATCCAGTAGCTCCATGTACTTCTATTGGTCTTTTATTTACTTCTCATTCTTTTATTAAATGTTCTTGTATTAATGTGATTTCTGCTCCTGTATCTAGTATAGCACATGTTGTTATATTTGTTTGTAGTATAGTTAACTCTAGATATACTGTTGTTGGAAATCTAATTTCTTTCATATATATGCCTTTCCTATTACGAAAACTTTTCCATTTTTTATTTTTCCACTAAAAATTTCTCCTGTTATCGTATATTTGTTTAATGAGTCTAAAAACTCATTGCCTAACAAGACATGATAGGTGCTACTGGATGTTCCTTCTTCTTCTGCTACATAACATTTTATCTCTTCTATTAAGTCTGTGCCGAGTTTTATTGGTACTATTACTATTTCATTTACTCTTTTTACTTCTCCTTCAAAAGTAGTATATCTATATTCTGTTCCTATATGTTTTGTTAATCCATTTATACAAGTTTTTCCTATATGATTCTTACCAGCTCCAGTGTCTACTAATATATTTGGTCCTTTTATCCAGTTTGTGCCCTTATAATATTCTATATTAATTCTCCATGTTTGGGCTTTTTGTTTACTCTTTTCGTATGGGATATCAATACTATGTCTTGGTTGATCAAGTATTAGATTTGTTCTTGGGCTATAATCTATACTTTTTCTGCTACTCATTGTTCTTCCTACATAGGATAATTGTGGTCTCCTATTTTCTAATGGTTTTCCAATTTCTATTGTATTTTTCTTGTCTGCAAGATCAATTATCCAATCATCTTGTAACGTTGGATTATTCAATTCTGGTAATATTAGATATGCTATTGTGTCTCTACATGCTTCGTGTATTTCTATTGTCTTTTTTATCATCATAAGGTTTTAGTCTATTGCTATTTAGGTAGCTATAAAAAGCACTATAATGTACTGTAAATATTTTACTTTCATTTTTCATTACATCATTCCTATGTACTTTTATGTATAGGGTTAATGTTTTGTCTATATTTTGATCTTGTAAAGATATACAATAGTTTGGGTAACATGTAAATAGTAGTTTTTGGTAAATTAGGTTTCCATTAATAGTTCCTAAGTGTGAGTTTTGTGGATTTAATAATCTTGAATCATGTAGGCTTATTGTTACTGGTAAGTCTATTCCACTTCTAAATAAAGATTTTATTAGAATCTTTAGTCCTGCTAAATGTACGTATTGTATTTTCTCTGTTTTCTTTCTACTTAATTTTTCTAGCCCTTTATTTATTATATCTTTAGTTAAAAGGTGCAGTTTTAGAGTAGTATTAGTGTTACATGCATCACTGTTTTTCTAGTTCATGATATTCATGAATTACTATATTATTTCTTGAGAATGTTCTTGATAGTATATTAAAATTTGTATGTTTGAATTCATGTTTTAGATCTAATCCTTGTATTTTATTAATTTGTTCTGGACTTAAGATAGCTTTTATTGCATATCCTCTGTGTCCTTCATATTGTTCTACATATTCTATTTCTTTTGTTTCCTCTTGTTCTTCTGTGATTATTTCTTTATTTTATTCATTTTCTATTTCAGAGAATTTTACTTCATATATCTCATCACATGATTCTGGTTCACTTATACTTTCTAGATCTGATTCTATTTCTTTGAATATTTGTTCATCTATAATATCATATTCCATAAATCTTACTTGTTTTTTTTGGTTTTGTACAATCACTTGCAAAGTGTCCTATTTCTCCACAGTTATAACATTTACATGTGGTTGGATTCTTTTTATTTTGTCTTTTATCATTCATTCTTTTATAATATTTTCTTCCAAATTTTGGCTTAAAGAATTTTTTCTTATTAAAGATTTTAAATATTTTTCCTTTCTTAAATTTTCTTTTTATTGGTTTGAATTTTTTAAATCTCTTATTTTTTTCTATATGATTTATTTTTTCCCCATTCAAAATTTTCTGCATTTTCTTGACAGCATAAATCAGCAGCTTTATTATATATTTTAGTGTGGTCTAATATTTTTCTTTGGTAATATAACTCAGTTATTATCTGTCTTATTAATCTTATTCGGCTTCCTAAATTATTCGGATAGTCATTTTTATTTTTAATCCATATTTTCCACATATATTCATCCTATGGTGATGGTAATTTTGAAAATATAGAGTTCATGGTGTGTTCATTATTTTGTGAGCTTGTATAAGCTGTATAATAGTAACATTTAAATTGTTCAGGGAATATATCAAAAAAGCATAAATTTCTTAGTCTTATTTTATTTAATCTTAGTAACGCTTGATCTCGTTCTTCTATTATAGCATTATTATCTAAGCTCTGTACTCTTGGGAATTCTTCTTGTATGATATTGATAAATTCCTCTATTCCTGTGTTTACATCTTGTCCAAATCCTTGAGTAATTGTATTCATATAAGTTTGTTTTGTATTTGAGAAAATTCCTGCAAGGAATTGTGCCACATTTCCTTGGACTAGATTCCATATTTTTAATGTTTTTGCTCTTGACGTACTTTCTTCTGACATTAAATGTATTCTTATTATCTGTTTCCATTTTTCTAGTTCTAGACTTGGCTGTTTAAGACAATCCAGGTTCATGAATATTGCATCTCCTGGTCTCACATTTCCTATTCCTGTTTCTTTTAACTCAAAATCTTCATTGTATTTCCAAATTTCTTTTTTAGAGGTTGTTTTTCTTATTGGAAAATTTCTTGAAGGTAAATTTCGTTATCTACTTTGATAATTGTCTACATTTTGTCTATTTGTAGTTTGATCTACTTCCATTGGTATAGTTCCTGTTACACCTTCTCTTGGCAAGGTAGTGCTACTTTCTCCAACTACTTCTGATGATGGTAAATATAATCTATGATTATTCATAAAGACTTTATGATGTTCTTCCAAATCGCTTTCATTCGTTTCTAATTCTGTTTCTGAAAATGTTCATGTATATATTGGTTCTAAATTTAGTCGTTCTAAATAACTACTTAATTCATTTATTAAGTCTTCTATACTTGTATTCATTCTGTTTCTTCTTTATCTTCTCTACTTTCTAATTTATCTTCCTTTAGTTCTTCGATTATCTTTTTTAATTTTTCTACTTTGTCTATCAGGATTCTAATTTTGTTTTGTTTGTTTAATTTTTCTATTTTTTTCATCATTACTCTATGATCGAGACTTCCTGGTTCTGGTGTCTTCTCCCATTTCGGTAGTGGGGGTGACTTTTCTAATTCTACTTGCTTTTGTGGAGTTTTAATTATTGTTTTGTCTATGTATCTTTCGATATTGTAGAGTCTTGTATCTAGACTTATCATTAATTCTTTTATTAGTTCAATTCCATCTTTTATTGTTTCTAAATCTTCTAGATAATTCATTTCTAATATTTCTTATGTTTCTAATGAAGTCGTTTACTTCATCTATTTCAGTTTCCCTTTCTAATTCTTCTATTTCTAATATTTCTAATTCATTTAAATACCATTCTTTTATTAACTTCTATTCTTCTTTTTATGGATCTATATGTTTTTGTGTAATTACATATGCTTCTCTTTCATCTATCATTTTAGAAATCTTGAATTTGATTCTTAGTAATTTTTGTTTCATTATTATGGTACTTATATCTTGTGGTTGACTTTCTATTTCATGAATTTTATTAGTCAGTCTTTCTAATGTTTCATTTTCTAACTTTATTCATGGCATTTTATTAGTCTTCACTATAATTTGATTCTTGATCTGAAAATTCGGGTGAAGGTGCTCTAGTAAACATGGTGTTATGTATTATATATCCTGGAAACATACTGTAAGTTATAATTTCATTGTTGATTATAGTTAATTTGACTTGTGATAATAACTCTTGTTCTTTATTTCTTTTTGATATAATTTGTATTAAATTACCATTATATTCTTCCGTTTCGATTATATAGTTTCGTATCCAAAGTAATCTTTTTCCTCTATTTCCTAATCTTAATTCTTGATCGTTTTGCAACCTAGTTAGTCTTTTTCTTCTGTCTGTGTATGTTTTTCTTTCTTCTATTTGTTGATCCATATTTTCTATTTCTCTTTGACTTATTTCATGATTAGGATTAAATGTGGGTGTTAAAAATCTTCGATTATCGTTGGTCATTATGTCTATAAGTGGTCTTACTTGTGGTTCTAATCATCTTACTCTATTTAGAAATGTTATTTCAATTCTTGCCTGTATCATTTCGCTATTGGAGTTACTTTGTGTATATTCATCATTTCTATTTATTATATAGTTTTCAGTATCGATTGGATGAATTATACTTAATGGATAATCTATTTCTTGATTTTCATTTAAAGGATATCTTGTGGTTGGAATATATTCTGGATGTAGTTGTTCTGAAATATCTAATCTTAATCTTGACATATGATAATTTAATATATGATCGTTATTATTATGTTACTCATGTTCAGATTAATCGTTCTGGTGCTCTGATACCAAATTGTTTTGAGGGTAAAATGTTTATTTGAGGGTTTTGAGGGTAAAATGTTTATTTGCTTTTTTATAAAAATTGGTGATATTTGTGGATGTAGTATGGGTTTCAAATTTTTATACTTAATCAGAGAAATCATATTCACCGCAATTACTTAAATTTCCTGGATAGTCGTCATCATAATTTTCACTTTCTGAACCAATTCTAAGGAGAATTATTCTGTCCCAAAAATATTTTTCTTTCGAATAGGGATATACTTTTTGATTATATTCAGTTAAAAATATTAGCATAGTATAACAATATCATTCCAATTTTCAATTCTTTCTTCCATAGTTTGTAAATATATTCCATATTCATATATTAATGAACTTATTACTTCTTGATCCATTTATTTATTGAGTAAGTTTTAATTGTTTGCTTGAAAGTTTTGTTTTTAGATGTATGGTTGATTAGGTGTTTGATTTGTAAGTTATAATTGGTTAATTGGGGATTTATTATTTTATTTGTAGTGGGTTTGAAAAGTAAGGGGTATTTTTGGTAGTTAGAGAGTTAGGTTGTAAGTATTTTAGTATAGGGGAATAAAGTTATAAGTATTTTTTAAAAGAGGGAGTTTTCTTACATTATAATATATGCTAGAAATACTGCACATATATGCTAATGGTTTTATGAAAATAAATGTGCCATTTTTCCCGTCATGCGGGGCTGATATGCAGTGGCGTGCAGTTATTGTAGCATCTGTAAACCGATGCAGACATAATAATTTTTATTTGAGCGCTAAAATGCAATGGCACATACTCATCACATGAGCGATTAGTCTACAGAACCCATAATGAATGAACCAATCACTGTTAACAAGGCATATCATCACAAGATTGGATCCAACACTCATAACTGATGATACTAGTAGCCCCAGACACACTGATATCATTACACAGTGTACGATAACCAAAACAGATGTATCTGGATAACATAAACTTAGCCGGGATCAAACACTTTATATATATTCGTCTTACAGGAACATCCAAAAAATGGGGTAAATGCCATGTACTGGAGACAATACACTATGACACCGACGAGTGAAGTATCAACATCACAACTGTCGCAAAATGCTCTATTCAGTAAAAACAATATTATATGATTGAAATCCCAAAATGTTCGTTTTTGCACATGAAAGAATGAATCACACTCAGGAAACGAGAAACAGTAAAATTACCTCCTTTGCTCAAACCCACAGCACAAGTGAATTCATGTCCACAGTAAACCCAAGCTCTGAATTTATAATGACACCCCCCCCCCCCCCCCCCCCCAAAAAAAAAAAATAGAGGAGTTCATGTACTCCACAAAAAATAGATAGTTTGGTCCAGAGATGCCCTCGTCACCCTACTTCCCATCACAGGTGGCCTTATGTACACAATGAACCAACAATTCAATCTACTCATCTCAATCAGCCAAGCAGTAGGGACATGTCCCTGGAAAACATTATATAAAATATAGTGAATATGCTGCAGGTATGGATGGCCACTTGGCTGAATAGCGTTGATGCTAGAATCAATCTCATAGTACACACACCAAGACCTGCACCCAGAAAATCGAAAACAATCACATAAAGTTGCATGAACCAATATTTACAATGACTTCTTAGCACCAATGCACAGACTGATTAGCACATCTACAGTATAGACCTATCACAACAGGCTCTATTCCCAGGAGGTCCAAACATACTAGGAGGAGAAACCATCACACGAACCAGAGCAACTTAGCATTGAATGTGTGCATTCCATCACAGCTAGCACATAAAATAGCGGCCAAATTTGCACCATCAAAACATAATCATGCTTGTGCGGCTGAACAATGTGGTGGTTTTGACTTGTTCCTGTTCGGATTCTGTTTGGGTGGGTCAACAAAATCATCATTACTATCATGTGGAAGCCTGTGACAATACAAAAAAAAACATGAAAACACACTACACAAACATCAAACAATAATAGCAGCCCAAAACACAAAAAAAATAAAAAATAAATAAATAAGAGTAGCATGGACCTTTATGTAAATAAAACAATCATCCATGCATTAATCCCCAAAACTCATCACCCCGGACCAGCAATAATATAACCTCTAACTCAAAAGGATATCAAAATGATATGTTTACGAAGTCACTTATTTAATAATAAACCAACACATACTCTGCTGCATATAGCTCTGCTCAATCATCACACAAGTAATATAGAAACATCACAGATATTTCACACAACCACGTAAACAACAAATAAAAAAATAAAAACTGCAAAATAATCCATCACATGTGTTTCAACATGTCATCACAATTGTTTCATTCAATAAGCAAATACAGTGCATAAATCCATCATAGCAGCCCTCAGATTCATTTCCACTTCATCAAAATTTCTACCAAAATACACTATCCTTTTCGAAGTCAAAACGAAACCAATTTCTCAAGCCAAATGGAACCACACTCTGAACCCACATCAGATTCAACTGTTACAATTGAAAGAAACAAAACAAAACTATTTTTTACCCAAAATATTGCTCACCATTATCATAAAGCAAGTGGCAAAATCGTATGAAATCTATCAAGTTTCCCCGAAATCAACAAAAATTTACGGAATAAAATAAAGTTATAGCCCCAAATCATAAACAAAAAACGCCATTGTCGTCAATTTTGTCGCAGAGTACACATACATTGCCTGAATCCATAAAAAATAAAATAAATAAAAATCACGAATTAATTGAACGAGTTGAAATAATTCGCACGAAACGAAATGGATAAAAGCAATCAGATATAGATCATACCGGTGATGACTCCAATAGCCACACCGGGCTTCAGTTCGGCGCTCAATCCTCCAGATCTGTCGGCGTCGGGGTCTGTTGGGAAGACTTCAAATCACTGGTGGGTAACCTCTCCAACATCAAAGGGTGAGGGTGAAGGCAAGGGTGGTGTATGAAATGAATCGGCAGGAGAAGGGGAAGTTAGGAATAGATCTGATTGAAGCGGGGGAGCCGGAGGGAGGGGAGGAGGAGAACGAGGGATATGGAAAATACCCAAGATTCAGGAATATCTTTTAGAATTATAATATGTAGTATGTACAATAAGTATACTAAATTCACTAACCTAAAATATACGGAGTAATAAATTATTTAATATTTCCTAAAATACTAGTAAATCTTACTGCTATCAATGCACCAGCACATTACTAGCTTAAATCCACTTATTCAGTACAGACTGATTCAGCGTACAAACTCCACCCGGTAAATTTTGTAAAAAAATGAGCTAGCTATTACTATATTTTATAGATTTTTTTTTTGAGGGGAATTTATAGACTTAGTTCATAGGGATACGCTTGATTTTTTAAATTAAATTTGTCGGGCTTTAAACAAGCCTAAATAGGATTCACGAAATGGTCTCTGTTACCCTGTCAGAACTGGCATTTAACTTTTCTACCCGCCGCTTTGTAGTTGTAAGTTTTCTACCTGAAAAGACGAAAAACCCTTGGTCCGGACGCTTGACTCGGATCCGGTCCAAATAATTGCACGGGCCAAGGCTTTAATTAATAAACATGATTAGAGTGATGGCTTGGTCCGGACTATTCACTTGGTCCGCACATTATTATACTCTTGGTCCGCACACTTAAATACACGGACCAAGTTAGAATTTAGGGTTTTTGGATGGCTTGGTCCGGACAATTCACTTGGTCCGCACATTAATATACTCTTGGTCCGCACATTTAAATACACGGACCAAGTTGAGGGTTTAGGGTTTTTGAATGGCTTGGTCCGGACAATTCACTTGGTCCGCACATTAATATACTCTTGGTCCGCACACTTAAATACACGGACCAAGTTAGGGTTTAGGGTTTTTGGAACCAAGTAAGGGTTTATTTTTTTGTTATTATTATTATTATTATTATTATTATTATTTTGTTTATGTTTTGTTATTATTATTATTATCACTACTACTACTATTTGTATTATATTTTTATATTCTTTAAATTTTTAATTTTGTATAAATATTATTTTCTCTTTTTTTTCCACAATTTTATTTTTTTCCCTTTTTTTTCTTTTTTTAGTTTTCTTTTGGGGGTTCTTTTTTGCTTTTTTTTAAAGTTTTCTCTCTTTTTTTCTTGTTTTCTTTTTTTTTGTTTCCTTCCTTTATTTTTTTTCTTATTTTCTTTTTTCCCTTTTTTTTCCTTTTCTTTCTTATTTTCCTTGTTTTTGTCTTTTGTTTATTTTTATTTTCTTTCCTTTCTTTTTTTCCTTCTCTTTCATTTTTTTCTTGATTTTCTTTATTTTTTTTCCTTTCCTTTCCTTTTCTTTTCATTTTTTCTCTTTCTTTTCTTTTTTTATTTTCTCTTGTTTTTCTTTTTTCTTTTTTCCCTTATTTTTTATTTTCTTCATTTTCTTCTTGTTTATTTTTCTTTTCTTTATTTTTTTCTTTCATTTTCTTTTTTTTCCTTTTCTCTTCTTTTGTTTTCTCTATCTTTTCTTTTATTTTCCTTATTTTATTTAACTTTTAATTTAGTAGTGAATATTATTGCCTTGTAAATTGATTAGTATAATTGAATAAATTATATTAAAAAATTATTATATTAATAATAAAAAAATAAACGCTTATTATTCCACTTTTTCTCCAACAGTCTGATCCGTTATAATGCATTGTATTGCATAAAGCCTCATCATTTATGTATTTTGGAGATGGAACATATATAAGAAGCCTTCTTCACCGCATATCCAGCGAATAAATAAGTCTCTTTCCTAAATGAAATATAGTGAAACTATAGTTGACGAATGATATGAAAAATAAGGTACATTTAAAGAACCTGTTGTGCAGCGCACCTTCTGTTATAGGATGTCGAATCTTTTTATTCTCACGTAGTTGATGCTTCAAACTCTGCTTCATTCTGTTCGAAATTGCATTTCTTCTCCCTATGTTCGAAATGTTCAACCTGTACATGGTCGGTCTGGACAGGCCTGACTTTTGCTTGAAGAAAGGAGTAATATTTGGAATGTCACAATCACTACATGCATCATGATGTGGGCGATCGTTCCTCCAAATGTGGACGTTAGCAATGTTGCCGACGCCAAATGTTGTATTCCCATGTGGTGAAATTTACCCAATCTCCGAATCATTGTTGGAAATTCATATTCTCACGTATCCGATGCTTCAAAGATTGTGTTTCATTCTATTCCAATTCTTCTCCCGATGTAGTGACCGTGCATCGAAATGTATTATTCTTACGTATATCTCTCATTCCCTTGCAATGAAATTACTGACTTTCAACAAAAACCTGCAGGCAAACATCCACAATTTATGAGTAAATAATATGAAAATAATAATAATAATAATAAGACTTGAATAATAGTGTCATTACCTCATTCTATTATGGATTTCGCCCTTGGAAACTTCTCAATCAAGCTGTAGCTGATTGCCAAAAATGATACTCCTTATGTTCCATGAGTATAATTTCACCATACAATGGTTAAACGAGTTTTCCCCCATTAATGCGGGGGACCCACCCCGCTAATGCTTGTCCCTCCAAGTGTGGTCATTCTGAACCTTCCACAGGGAAACTGCCGACTTTCATCTTTCCTCCATCTCACTCCGATTGTTTGAGCTGTTTATGGGGTCTGCAAATTTCGAAAACGTCGCAATCATGACATTCACATTGATGCAGCGATTGTGCTCCTATATGTGGTATTCTTACCCATGCCTTCCATTCCCCGAAAGTGACGTCGACCTTCAACAATAACTTACCGTTAAACATTTACGATATATAAGAATGATAATGGCCAAAATTGACAGATATATGCAAAATTGACCTGGGAGTAAAAGAATGATGCCTGGGAGTATTTTATTGTACTTATTGTTATTACGTTACTAACTCGCTTCGTATTAGCTGGCTAAGCTGAGTGATCAATGATAATGGCCAAAATTGACTATTATTTTCAATCTATTTTCGTGTCTAAACATGGGCATTTGATCGCATTCCGGTTTTATTTAAATAAGAAAGCAGTTGAATTTGACAGATATATGCAAGTTTGTATAAATAATAAGTGGGTATTGAAAGCACAAAAAAATTACTTTTTTTTATATTAAATTTGTGTTAAAAAAATCCAAAAACATGATAAAAATATTAAAAATCCCACATTTATAAAATTTGAGAATGATAGTTTAATGTTGTCTGTTCGGTGGAACACGGGTCCATTAAACGGAACACAAACGAACAAATCAATTTGAAGAATAATATCTTTTTATATATTTTTATATATAATTACAATTTTTATTTACTTATATATTTATATATATATATATATTAAAAAAATTAAATACTCCCTCCGTTTTCAAAAAATTGAAACGGACCCACAGTTCACACAGTCTAATGCACATTTTAAATCATTAATAATTCAAATTCGGTACAAGTAAAAATTCTAAAAGTTGGATATTTAAAACCTACTCGACGAGACGAATCTAACAAGATCACACTTGGCTATTATTTAACTTGTATAACTATGATAAAACTTTAAGTTAAAGTGAATGTGTGAATAGTACCAAATTTCCCAACGTTTCAATTTATAAAAAACGGAGGAAGTAAAATAAAATAAATAAATAAATAAATAATAAAGAGAAAAGAACAATAATGGATTAATCAAAACTAATTGTTGTGGGGCCCACATGTTATCTTCCCCAAACCACCAATTTGGAATTGGACGGGAATTGCAGGTGCCGATCAACCGTTCCGGCCGCCACCCATCTCTGCCAACTCCAACACAGCTCCGCCGCCGTCCCGTCCAGATCTCCACAGCCGCCTCCTTCCCACCAACACTCCAACAAAGCCTCCGGCCATCCTGCCATTTTCCGTCACCATCTCCGGCCAAGATTACAAATCCCCAAATTATCCATCATCATCGTCTCCACAAGCAGCCCCTTCTTCGTCCATGACCGCTGCTTGCCTCAATCTCGGTCGCACAGCAGCAGCCACACCACCGTTCAATATATTCACTTCCTCCGGCAAGACTCGTCTCCAATCCAGGCGCTGCTCTCCTCCTCCTCCGACCTCCATTCATCTCAAGCCGCCGCCAGCGCCGCTCCCGGTTTCCCGACGCCCAGATCCACCATCGCCTCCGGCCAACACAAGCCGGCAGCCACCTTCTCATCGCCGTCGGATTCCGCCGCCCTCGTCTCCAATCCATCTCAACAGCAACCACCTCCGCCCCCTTCAACAGCTCCGGCATCTCCCAATCTCCATCTCTGACGAAGACCAAGTTTAAACTGAACGGACCAAGCATTTGAAAATTTATAGAACCAAAAATAAACGGATCAAGGAGATAAATGGGCGGACCAAGTGTAATGCGCGGACCAAGCATTTAAAAATTTATGGACAAAAAATAAACGGACCAAGGGAATGGACCAATGAGATAAAGGGGCGGACCAATTGTGTAATGCGCGGACCAAGCATCCGGACCAAGCACCCAGTCCTAATTAATACTATCATTTAGGATAATCCTGGATCAAGCTTGGCCCGGACATTTTATTTGGCCCGGATCCGGACCAAGCATCCGGACCAAGTGGCTTTCCGTCTTTTTGGATAAAAAACTAGCCTATATAAAGCGGCGGGCAAAAAAGTTACTGCAAATCTCTGACAGGCCACGGTCATCATTCACCCAATAGGATTTTCATACGGCCTAGTCTAGATCTATTTATATACCTTTAAAATTATTCGAACCTAGCTTATTTGGTAAAAATGACCGGTCAGACTGTAGGCCATGTCGGTTACCCCGACATATTCCGACCTATAGTATTAGATCTGTGTATACCTAGTTAGTAAAAAAATTTATAAAAGAGTTTGGCCCTGTTTGGGAATTAACTGTTAGCTGTTACTGATTCTGTGAGTAATAATGACTTTAAATTAGCTGTTTGACCATTTCTGGACTAACTTTCTGCCCAGAATAAGCTAAAATTCAAAATGCTGCTATTTGCAGCGGTTTCAAAAAGAGCTGATTGAATACTGTTTTAAGTTATTTTTGTCTTTTTAAATAAGCTAATTTTCTTGAATTGTCTCACAAAAAGCTAATTCTGAGTTAGTTGTTATGCCAAACAGGGCCTTTACCACTTCAATTTTATTTTTATTATTTTTTTTTTTTTAAAAATTTCATGATGCAACTCTCAAACTTACTTATCTGGCTTCGGCTAGGTAAAAGAAAAAAAAAACTCCAACCTTTACCCAAAAAAATCTCCCAAACTTGCTAAGAGACTGTCAAATGTCAATGATAAAATAAGAGGGCTAGCAATCCAAAAAAGAAAGGAAAAAGAAATGCAGGGAAAGGAAATGAGACTAACTGGGCCGAGCCGGGCCGATTACATAGTCAAATTTAAGCCCGAATTGGCATCTAGGCCCATCCATTTTCATATTAGCCCGGTGCTGAATTCGATCTCCTCGACTAGGGTTTTTACGAATTCGTGTGCTCTCACCCAATTTTGGTTAATCCCTTCGTCGGCAACGTAAGTATCCTAATTTTCTCCATCCTTTTGTTTTTAAATTTTAATTTAAAATTTTCAATTATCCAAGTGATTGCAGGACGCTGCTTATGTATCTGATTTGAGCTTTTCAAGCGATTTTGGCAATTGAGTGAATTTGTTAGTCTGCAGTGGAATTTGAAGTTTTGCTGGCTAAAATTGGCCCTGTAGTGATGATTTTGTTCAAGGAAGAGTTTATTTGGAAGAAAATGACTATTTAATTTTATTATATTTAGTGGGGTGGGTTTTGAGTGATAAATGCAATGCAGCTATTTCTTGTGTAATTTGTGAAAATATGCCGAGTTTAGAGGAATAACTTCCTACGATCTGTGAATGATGTTTTTTGTGCCGCTGAAAAAGTATAATTCCACACGGATGTTCTTCATAGTAATGTGAAGTTGAATGATTTTGCAAACTCATCGAGATGGACTTCAGTGTGATAAAGGCAACTGTTTATTTATTTATTTATTTATTTTTACAAATAGTAAGATCATTATTCAAACTAACTTTGATGAACTCATTGAGATGAAGCAGAAATTCATATCAACATATGCGTGTGTGGTGCAGAAATTGTGGATCGATGAGACCATGGCCAACTGATTATGAGGTTTTAGGTTGAAATTATAGTGTTTGTGGTGAAGAATTTATTGTTGTTAATCCGAGTTTTGTCCTTGTAGATGGACGACATGAACAATGAAACTGATCTGGAATCACACTATCACTCTGAAGCAAGCATGAGTGACAAGCGAAAACGGGAAGGGAAGTTGAGGTCTAAAGTGTGGCAGCATTTCACAAAGATCATTAAGGAGGATGGACGATGTGAAAAGTGTCAGTGCAATCATTGTCATAAATTGTTCACTTGTTCTAGCCGAAGTGGCACGACTCATCTACTCCGTCACATAACTGATGGTATTTGTCCAGTGTTCAAGAAAGAAAAGGAAAAGACAGTAACAATCTCCAGTTATGGGAGGCCCGGGTGTATTGACCCAAGAAACGGCATTTTACCATGGAAATTTGATCAAGGGCTCGGACAATCCTCCTCCCAACAGTGCTTGGATGTCGAGGTCGAGCTGCTACCAGAGAGGATCCACAGTATGGAACCTCAACCAGTAAAAATGTTATGTGATGATTTTGGGGGTCAATGTCAAACGCCATTACATTTGCGTGGAAAACTTCCCCAGCAGTCATCAATGAAATCTCAACCTAAAGGAGAGGCATGGGTGAATGAATTTCGAACCTGTGTAGCTAAGCTCGTGGAACTCACCAATGGGAAAATCCCTGTGGGTTCACTTCAATCATTAGCAATGACCACTCCGGATTACTCATTATCTTCTGCTTTGAAGTGTTTGACGGAAATGGAGGATATCCCACAGTCGAGTGATATGTACTTAGATGCTGTTGAGATTTTACAGGATGCCGGAGAAAGGGAGTGCTTCATTTGTTTGCCCGCAGAACCGCGGAGGCGATGGCTGCAACGCACACTGCACCGTCGACATCCCTTGCGCTACAGCTCCAATATCCAATAGTGGATTTCTACCACCAGTTGGGGAAATGGTACATACAACTATTTGTTTGTGCAATATTGGCCTGGATTAAGGAAATGTTGGGTGTGTCAATAGAAGGCAACATTAGACAACATGTAATAAGAGGAAGGGGCAATAAATAGTTGCGAATGTACTGTATTTGTTGTAGCTGCGTGTTCTCTCCCCCTCCAAACTTGCCTACTGGAAAATTGTCATATTGAATGATGCCCTGGCACCAAGTCAACAGGTATAAAGCTTCTCACAACAGTAGTTATGCTGTATTGCATTTCATGATGAATTGATGATCTTAACTTGTTAATCTATATATATATAGTCATTTATGTTGTAGTTCCTCTGATTGTATAATGTGTTATTTGCAAGTCCTCTTTAATTTCTTGAAGAATCGAAGTTTATTTACCCACAATACCATCTGAATGTTGGGAGCTAGATATTTCTTTCTGTTGTTGCTGCCCCGTCTGCTTTTTTGTTGTTGCTGCACCGTCTGCTTTGTTCATGTTGCAATGTCGCAAGGGTGTCCTGCACTTGGTGCACTAATTAGCATTCATACATATCATCCTCGTACAAGTGGGCGTGTATTTGAAAACGCCTGCATTTAGCAATGCGCGTCGAGTGTGGGATCTTTGTTAGTTTTTGAGCTAACTGAGGATCCTATATACTAATTCTATAGGATCTATCATTTTTGATAGTTTTTGTATTGACAAAGCCTGTAAGAGATTTTACTGTTTACAATGATGAAAAGTTTGGGCAATCAAGATGACATGGTGATGCTTTGCAATGTGGTTTTTGTTCAAGAGGAATCAAAAGAAATTAGCGAGGATCATATTGACATTGAGATATTGATCAATACTTGAAGCCCCCTTGAGGAACCTTGAGTCAAAATGGATAACAAAGCCATGTGCTTTGATACCCGGTCGGTCTCTGTCAATTAACTTTTTTGACCGCCGACAAAATTCCTCAACTTTGTTGCCCAAAAAGACCAAAACGACCCTGGGTCGTGTTCGGGATCGTGGACGATCCCCACTAAGAAGGACGACCCGGGGATTAATTACTAAGGGGGATTAGGGAGACTGGGTCGTTTGTGAGGACCATGCACGACCCCATCATGTCCGAGAACGGTCCGCCTCGGACAGGTGGCGCGGGTTCGTGGGTAGACGGACAACCATGACCCACGACCCACAAACGAGCCACGGAGCACGGACCCAGAGGTACGGACCACGACCCTAGAGCCACGATCCACGACCACGACCCAAACCACGGACCACAGACCACATGACGACCCGCGACCCAGTACTTATTATTATAATTAATAATTATTAATTATTAATTATTATGCTAATAATGATTACAAAAAATTTATATATAATAACAATAATTATTATAATAATTATGATTATTAGTATTAATTAACGATTGTAAAAATTTTATAATAAAAAATTAAATTACTAAAATTAATAATTATTATTTTTAATAATAATTATTATTACTAGAAAATTGAATAATTATTATCAATAATAAATATTAATAATTAGTATTATTAAAAAATTTATTATTCAAATACTAAGAAATATTATAATAATATAACTATTATAATAATATAAATGAATAATATTAGAGTTAGTATTTTAATTAATGCTAATATAATTATTTTATAATTATAATAAATGTTAAAATTATTTTATATTTTTTTAAAAAATTAATAAACAATATTTATTATAAATATAATATTATTAAATTTATTGGAAATTATAATATTGAACCCTAAGCCCTTTAAACCCTTTGATACCCTAAACCCTAAACCTTAAATTTGAACCCTAATCCCTAAACCCTTTGATAGCCCAAAACCTAAACCCTAAACCCTGAATTTGAAAATAAGAAATATTATTCCACCGTATATTTAAATTGATGCTAATATAATTATTTTATAATTATAATAAATATTCAAATTATTTTATAATTTTTTTAAAAAAAATTATAAACAACATTTATTATTATCAAAAGAGAAATTAGTATTTAGTGTAAAACTAATTATTATAATTAGGGTTCGTTGTTGGGAGTATCGTCAGCTTCCTGCCGGCGTCCGCGTCACCCACCTTACTCGCCCCGATAAGGCCAGAGGCCTCGGCTACAAGGCAAAACAGGGGTATGTGGTTTACCGTGTCCGTGTTAGACATGATGGAAGGAAGAGGCCAGTTCTAAAGGGGATTGTATATGGTAAGCCCACCAACCACGGTGTTACTCAGCTGAAATTCCAGCGCAACAAGAGGTCCGTGGCGGAGGAATGTGCTGGCAGGAAACTTGGGGGCCTTAGGGTTCGTTGTTGGGAGTATCGTCAGCTTCCTGCCGTCGTCCGCATCACCCACCCTACTCGCCCCGATAAGGCCAGAGGCCTCGGCTACAAGGCAAAATAGGGGTATGTGGTTTACCGTGTCCGTGTTAGACGTGGTGGAAGGAAGAGGCCACCTGGAAGAGGAACCAAACACTTTCCCTTCGTCGTTACCGTTGATCTACCTGAATTATTCTCCATTTACTTTTACAAACTCGTGAAGTCGTGCTTGTGAGTTCTAGGAATATTTGAGGGCACAAGAGGGGAAGTTTAGTTTTAATTCGTTTTTATACTTGTTTTCGGATATATTTACAATGTATTATGTTGTGTGTTATGAATAACTGCATCATTTCTCAATGTGTTATCTTTGTAGCTCATTTCATTGATTAGTAATTTGGCTATCAGGAGTTTTAATTTGACTTCTGACTGTTGGTTCCTTTCCAAGAGCAGTTCCTCAAAAAAAAAGAAAACAATAACAGTAAAAATTACAATATTTATAACATATTCAAAAAAATATATTAATAGTTAAAATTATAATAGCTTTATAATTATATTTCTATAATTCTATTAATAATATCATTATTAATAGCATTAGTACAAAGAGTGTAATATTAATTATAATACTGTAAAAATAATAATACAAAAAATGTAATAATAAGAATAATAATGATAATAATAATAATAATAATAATAATAATAATAATAATAATAATAATAATAATAATAATAAGAAAAAATATTTATTAACAGTTCTACAGTGTTCATTATCCCATCGATGATAATTCTACAGTTCTACGTTGATGATGTGATCGTGCTTACAAATGTTGTCATTAGCAATGCCGCCCATGTCAAATTAAATGTTGTATTTGAAGGTACCATCATGCTTCCAACTGTGCATGATGCAAGCGAAATTAATGCCGCTATCTATCTACGACGCTGAGTTGATATTGTGATCAATCCGCTGGTAGCCTTTTCCTCTGGCATCTCGCATTTTCCACTGAAAGGCGTCATGTAACAGAACCACCATGCAGTAACTTCCTGCTGTTAGTGCTGCCGCTCAATTTCCTCCACTTTCTGCATTTGTCACATTACACCCACTCATGATCTGGTTTACAGAGGGGATTTCCCTTTTTCAGTGGAATCCTATCCACATATGTATCTATATATTGATATGCTTTTTCACCGAGCCACTCCTCCAATTCAATGTAGGCATCAAAGTCCTGAAAGCCTAATGCTTGCGGTACGAAAGGATTTCTGTACGATACTCCCGAACGAGTAATGTTTGGAACGTCGTGTATGCGGTATGCCCAATTTTCAACTTGGCGCCACCCCATCCACCATCCTCTGCAGCTCTTTGTATTCATAGGCCATTCTCAATGTTCCGAAAGGAGTAATATTTGAAATGTGACGACCGCAACATTGACGTTGATGATGTGATCGTGCTTACCGTTGACGCGGGCCCAGTGTTCCGCAACAGCAACATTCACCCTGATGTGGCGATTGTGCTTCCAAGTAGGGTCATTACCAATACCGCTCATTCCAAATGTTGTATTTTCCAATACCTCCAATACCAATTGAAATGGAACTGCCGACTTGCAACACTAACCTGCAGTTAAACATCCATAACATATAAGCCAAATGTCTGAATAATAATAATAATAATAATAATAATAATAATAATAATAATAATAATAATAATAATAATAATAATAATAATAATAATAATATAGATATATTATGTAGAAAACTGTAAAATTACCAATGCAGTCTATTCGAAGAAGAGTTTTCTCGAGAAGCCCGAATGTTCTCAATTAGGCGGGTGGCATGGGAGCCGGAACGAGGACATTGCTGATCCCAACATTTCCCGAGGGCCCGGTGTCAAAACAGCTGACGAAGAAGTTCCTGATCAAAATTGCGGAGCTGCTGAACCAGAGCTTTGAAGAAGAACTGTCAAAAGCCAAAGCCGGGAAACTGGGACTCAAACTGCTAATCCGGACAGAAGACCCCAGACTCACTTCCATGGATCCGGACATCCAACATTGTTGAAGAGCAGTCGGATTCAACAAGTGCGTGCAGACACCGGAATAATTAAACAAGTGAGAAAAAGGTCCCTACGACGCAGAAGACCTCCTACAATGCTATCCGTCTCCTACGACGCTACGACCCTATCCGAGTGTAGCGTCGTAGCCCAGTTCCACGACGTAGGCCTTTCCAAGGCCCTACAACGCTATCCTTTCCCTACGACGCCAGAGCAGTATAGCGTCGTAATAGTGTAGCGTCGTACCAGTGATAATTTTACGGTTTTCTTAACTTGTTTAAACAATGGTTGTGCTTGTTGATTCCTTTGTAATTCGGATGCCTATATAAAGGCCATCCCTAACATTTTGTAAGACAACTTTGAATGAATATACACTTGAGAGTATTTCTCTTTGGTTGAGTGAAACCGAGAGCTTCAAGGTTCACCATGAGCTTCCACCATTGTTGGAGTCTCCTTTCGAGCTTGGAGGTGTGCTCGATCGTATAAACGCCGTAACGGGAACGGGAGAGGGATTAGGCGTTGCAATCGTGCATAGTCGAGTCCAATTCGGTGTCTCGAAACCGGTAGCCTTCGGTATCATTTTCTTCTTGTTTGTTTTTGCTTTATCAATCATATCCAACAATCGATCCATGGCATCTTTTCTAGTATCAGAGCCATTGTTGGATTGATTGCTTCCATTTTCTTCTTTTAAAAATCGAAAATCCAAAAATAGTGTGTTCTTCATCTTGTTCATTTTACCCGGTTACTGTTATATCGATTTTGGTGCCCTTCATGTGCTTGTTTTTGATTTCTGATTTCATTTTCGGATTGCCCATCGCAATACGAGTCCGTTGATATCAGTTTCGTCATCATCCGAATTCATTTGTGGATTTTGAGTTTTGGCCGAGATCACCTTCTTGGTTGGAGCTTGATTTTTGCAAATTTTTCGTGTGTTTTGTGATTACATTTGGATATAATCGTGGTTTTGTGCTTTAATTGGTATTATATGTGCAATATCCGAATTTGAAGTGTGTCCGAGAGTGTTTTGGATTTTTGAATATTGGGTTGATCTTCATCGTGTTCTTGGGGGATTGAGTGTTTGATCTTATTGGGTTTTAGGGTTTAGTGGGGTTAGTGTTGGAGCATTCTGGAGTCGATAAGTGTCCGGGCACTTAATTGGAGAGCAAGTTTCAAGTACTACGACGCTATAGTGTCCTACGACGCTATACGCGCTACGACGCTACACCACCTTCAGTCGCATAGACTAAGGCAACACTACTCAGGCGTCTACGACGCTACACCACCTTCAGTCGCATAGACTAAGGCAACACTACTCAGACGTCTACGACGCTACACAACAACTACGGCGCTATCCACGATAGCATCGTACCCCAACATCATTCCGACGAAGAGTCGAAGCAAGGCCCAAGGCATTTCCATGCAGTACGACGCTACGTACTACGACGCTATACAAGTTCAGCGACGTACCATCGTATTGCGTCGTAATTATTCAAAGATCAAGAAAATCAAAGAAGGCCGAGATTCCAAGCTACGACGCTATACAACTACGACGCTACGACGCTATCCAGTCTAGCGTCGTACTTCAGTCGGCGACGTAATCCGTCCAGAAGGCCAAATCGCAGCCTACGATGCTATGCATCCACTACGTCGCCAAAAGAGGATTCCGACGAAGCATCGTCTAGCGTCGTACCTGTGCAAATTTTCAGAATTTTTTCGTCCAATCAGAGGCTGCCACGTGTCCATTGTACTGTTCCGAGAATATTCATTGTATTGCAATATTTTGTAATTCAGACTATAATTATTGGACTGTATTATTTTTACTGTACGGTTTCACTAAAGCAAATCACGAACAATCTATCGGGTTGAAGTTTCGTCAGTATTCACACTAGACAGTGGAATTCCCCGAGTAATAAGTGCTTGCACTGTTCCACTGATTTATTTTACAAACCACCAGAGTTGAAGCTCCGTCTGTAATTACAGATAGTGGAGTTCCTCAGCAGTAATTTTTACCAGTTGTTTTATCAACTTGGTAATCGTTGCTATTGGGGGTGTGTGAGTGAGGCAGATATTTTATTCCGAGCGTTTATATTTGTGAGGTTTTTACTTTACACTTTTAAACTGTGAGGAGTCCGGATATTTGCTACATAGCTGATTAACGCCATAAACTGCTTTTAATTCAGATTAATCACTTCACACACAACTCTGAGCTTTATTTGATAGAGTCGAACTGTGCATTCTGTTTCTTGCACTGTGCGTCCAAACTGTTTTCTCACCTCTGATAGTTGGTTGATCTATACGTTTGAGCACATTTCAGCTTGTCAGCACCAACTGGTGGAGAAGTGGACCCAGTGAGAGATACACTTTTGTGAGATCACTCTACAAATTTTTTGTCTGTTTTTCACTAACATCTTTATACATATATCTAGTTTCTTTTCCTGATCTGACATGGCAGGCAATAGTGATCAACGATTTGACCAGATCTTGGCCGCCATCCAAGCACTAGCAGAGACCACCGCTCGAAGGTCTGATCTCGATCCAATGCGCAAGGACATAGCTAACAATGCAACTCGAGTCACTGAAATTACTCAACGCTTGGATACTCTGGCCACTGATGTGCAAAGGGGAGATACCTTATGGAGAGAAGCACTCCAGACGCAGGTCATGCAACGTGTGGATCGAAGGATTGAAGAGGCTTTTCAGTCTACTCCTTCACCACAGACCAATACCCCAGGGAGCACAAGCGGAGTCAATCGATCAGAAATGGAAGAGGCTGAAACTGCGATAGAGGAGCAAGGGTTGCACTTTGGGACTTACAACAGACAGCAAGGTCCACGAGGCCCGCGGGCGCCGGCCCCGAATCCACCTCGACCGCCAGTGCCCATAACTGTTCAAGTCCAAATGCCTCCACCTCCTCCACCGGCACCAGCCGCAGCTATTCATAGGCCGCCTGTGCAGCAACCACCACCGCATCAGCCTGCCCGACAAAGATTGAATTTAGAACCAGTGCATGAGGATGACTTCGAGGAAGATGACACACCACGAGCGCAGAACGAGCCGAACATAATGGAAGCTGACCTGCAAGGAATTAAGTTCACCATACCAGCATTTAAAGGAACCAGTGATCCGGAGGAATTCATTGATTGGAGACAGTCCATTGAACTCATCTATGACTGTCAACAGTATAATGAGTTTACTAAGATCCAATTCGCTGTGTGTGAATTCAAGGACTATGCACTACAATGGTGGCAAAAGCTTCAACGAGATAGTCAAAGATTGGGACTGCCAGCCATTACCAACTGGGCTCAACTGATGCATGCTATGGAAAAGAGGTTTGTTCCAAGCAGTTATTTTGATGAGCTATATCTGAAGGTTAATTTCTGTGTGCAGGGAAACAGGACTGCCGACGAATATTACAAAGAGCTGGAACGCCTCATGATGAGAGCGCAGATCAATGAAGATGAGCCACTACTGATGGCGAGGTTCAAAAGAGGCTTAAGAAGAGAAGTTTTAGCAGAAATTAAATTAAGGGAATATACTGGGCTCGAACATCTGGTTCAGCTTGCAGTTGAAATTGACCGCCAGCTCAGAGATAAACCAGTCAAATCAACCATCATCTCCAATACTGCCAAATATTGGACCACCAGATCCAGTGAACAGCCGTCTAGACCAAATGACAGATACGGGAAGCCCAATGCTCAGAAGGATGACAGGCCCAAAGCTTTCGAAATGGGTAAAGACTTCAAGGATCCAAACAGATTCAGGAAGGACGACCGAGACAAACCTAAACGGGACGTCAAGGATGTCACATGTTTCACGCATGGACAAAAAGGTCATTATTCCCGGGATTGTATCAAGAAAACAAGACGGGAGTCATTGGCGGAAGAATAATGCTAAAATGAGCAAGGAAGAATAAAGGCCGAGGAAACAACAACTTCGACACTTAGTCAATTTTTGAAGTAGTGCTACATGCAATATTTTGCATAATTACTCTTTAGTCATTTGTCTAAGTTAGTTTGTTTTTGTACTCCCCTTGGCCATCCACCCTTTAGTATAAAAAGGGGACTTAGTCATTTCTTGTAACAACTTTGATTGAACCTAAGATTGAATTTGAAATTCTCTTTGACTTGAACCCCCATTGTGGACGTGTTCGTCACCTTCAAAGTTCATCGAGAGCAAATCTCTCGCCATTCCTTTCGTGGGTTGCCATTGGCGAAACTCACCGGTTGTGAAGTCGAATCCTTCACAATTGCGACCAGCCGCGGGTGTTCTCCGAGGAGGGGGTGTGTTCGATCGTGAGGGGTCCCTCGCATTGCAAGTTGGAGTCCATTTTCGGGTAGATTCGATTATCCTTTATTCCCTTTTTCAGTTTCTTTTCTCTTAATCCGCTGTTTAGATTGACGATGGGAGTAGAATCCACGCCACGGTGGCATCCCGGTCTGGATTACCAAAACCGGGGTGTTACATCATATTTGGCCAGATAATTCGCCACACCATTGCCGGTGGAGAATGGATTTTGAAGCAAAAGATCTGCACACGTCCTGAATGGATTGATACTGTTGTGGGGCTTGGCATGAATGCTTATGATATTTTCCAACAGCAGGGACACTTTGGGTAATTCCACCTTTCCACCACTATATAAGCCCTATAGCCCACCCCTTCCTTGCCAAAAACCCTCGACCTGCGACCTCACTCAATCGCTAGGGTTTATCACTTCCGAAATGGCAAGCTTAGTCGCGCGTTCGCTGCTGTCGTCCACCCGTCAATCCCTTGTGTCCTTTGTCTGCCGCTCCACCGCCGCCGCCGGTACCTCCTTTTCAACAAACCTTCTCTTCCGGATCCGCCCTCTTGTAGCCGCGGGCTTGCATTTCCGCGGCCTTGCTCCGGCCCTGTCTACCAGGGGTCTCTCTACCCGACAGACTACATCATCTTTGAATGATCCGAACCCTAACTGGTCGAACCGGCCGCCCAAGGAGACAATTTTGCTCGATGGTTGCGATTTTGAGCACTGGCTTGTCGTTGTGGAGAAGCCCGAGGGAGACCCCACCAGAGACGAGATTATTGATAGCTATATCAAAACCCTAGCCATGGTGGTTGGGAGGTTTGACGGCTTCTTTATTTTATTGTCATTGTTTATGTCCTCTTTATAATAGAATGATTTCAATTTGGCTTTTGTTTAATCGTGGTTTTCAGATTTAATGAAGTTTCATTTTTTATGTTGTCAAGCACTGATTTATTGTTTAGTTGTTCTGGCTGACTTTTGAGAGTGAAAAAGTTTGTTCGTTATGTTTTCTAGGTGATTAAAAGGCGTGCAAAATAGGTAACAATTAACACAGTAGAGAATGCTATGATTAGATAACAATTAGATTTATGTAACTTGGATATGCACTTTCGTAGTTTCATGTGTGAAATATTTATTGATTTGTCCTATTGCGTCAAGCTGTTTTTGTTTTCATTTTTCATGTACTTAATTATGTCATGATATGATGTGTGTTTGTTCTGCTTTTGTTTCCCTCGCCGGTGGTCAGTGGCTGATAACCTATTGATTTCTGCAGTGAAGAAGAGGCAAGAATGAAAATTTATTCAGTTTCTACAAGGCACTACTTTGCCTTTGGAGCACTGGTGTCTGAAGAGCTTTCATACAAGTTGAAAGGTAATTACTTCATTTCATTACTGACTATTCTGGTAATTGGTGTGTTGGTTTTTTGATTAACTTGTTTAATAACTTTTGGTGCAGAACTGCCAAAGGTTCGATGGGTGCTTCCTGATTCGTACTTGGATGTGAAAAATAAGGACTATGGAGGTATGGAGTTCTTCAGAATATCTAGTTGATTGTTAGATTCATTAGGTTCTAGTATGTACTTCATATAGTACAAAGATTTCCCTACTTCTAATTGTGTTTTTGTTTTAAGCTCTTGTCTCGAAAATATTGCATTCTCTGCAAGGTTGAGTAAATTATATGCTCAATTAAAACATCTTACTGCTTTAACATTTTAGTTTTTAAATGCAACTTGATCCTGTTCCATCTACACTAGTCACGAGCCATATTCCCATCTGGTGCCCTAAGTTTTATTATACAACCATTTAACAAATCTGTCTGATGTGCTTTCTTGTAAATGTATGGTGGTCATTTACTGTAATTGCAGGCATGTTTCCATGTGGCACCTTAAACTGAGGTTCGCTCAAACCATATTTTTAATTGTCGTTTCCAGCTCAAAAATTTACTTGGAAGACATTGCTGTTAGTGTGACTTAATGTAGTGGAAAGATTGATATTCCGGAATGCCTTGTAGATTATCCATGTTTTTTTTTATTTGTTTTGTTTTAGTATATATTTGCTTTTGTGTTAATTTGATTTTGCGCAGTATAAATTGGTAATGTAAGTTTGATACTGTCGATTGGCACTGTGCAGGGGAGCCATTTATCAATGGACAAGCTGTTCCATATGACCCTAAATATCATGAAGAATGGGTGAGGAACAACGCCCGGGCAAATGAGAGGAACAGGCGCAATGACAGGCCTCGCAACTTCGACAGGTCCAGAAACTTTGAGAGAAGGAGAGAGTCCCCTATGGGTGGACAAAATCCTGGTGGGGGGCCTGGTGGGAACTTTGGAGGCCAACCAAACATGGGTCCACCTCCACCAAATGCTCCCAATCCTGGACAGCCAATGCCGCCTCCTAACATGGGAGGACAACCAAACTATGGCGGTGGAATGCCTCCACAAAACCCTGGAGTATACCCACCAAATAATACGAGAGGCCCACCTAACAATGCGCCTGGCTATCCATATAACCAGGGACCAAACACAGGAGGAGCACCTTATCAGCCTGCTCCAGGACCAAACCAACAAGGCTATGCTCCAAATGTTGGACCTCCTCAAGGCTATCCTCCTAATCCCAGTGGCGGAAACCCCTACCAAAACCAGCCACCCCCAAATAACTTCAATCAGAGTAGGGGACCTGCCCCGGGGCAAAATCCTGGAAACTATGGACCTAATCCTGGATATGGTGGGCAGCCTGGCTATGCTCCGAATCCAGGAAATCAAAACTATGGCCCAAATGCAGCACATGAGCAAAGACCAAATCCAGGTCCCTATCCAGTGAACCAGACTGTCCAGGGAAGAGATTACTGATATGTGTATACCAGGAGTTTGGTCCCATGAAACTGTAGGAAGTACTTTATGAAATTGCCTATTGGAAGATAAACTTATGAATGAATCCTTATTTGCTTGCCATGATTACGCTCAGTGAAAAATCGAATGCATCAAATGCTTAGATTCCGTTTTACAATGTCAATTGTTCTCTTGCATGTTTATGAACTTCTTTGGTCGTTGTATATATTTTTCCTGAAGTAACTCGATTGTTGTGAACCATTTAGCAATTGTGGTTTGAATAAGGTGCATAGTGCATTTTCACTAATTAGCAATGAATGGTGTTCAGTTCTACCGTAGTTTGACTCAGAATGGTGAATGCATTTTCCCTAATTAGCAATTAGTAGTGTGCTGTTCTATAGTTGTTTGATGCAGAGTGCTGAATGCACAGCCTTAGACTCTGTTTGGAAGACAGCAGAACGGGGAGCATATTCATAATTAGCAGATTTGACCCATATATCTGCTATTTTTGTATTGTTTGGCAAACAATAGATTTGGGAGCAGATTGAGCCAAATTTGCTCAAAATCAATATGCTCCAATTCAACAAGCACATTCTCTGGATTTCTTTCATCGACTAAAATACCTTTCTTCTTAAATGCATCTTTCCAAGTTTCCTTCTGATTAGGAAAAAAAGTTCATTTTCCCCAAATCCCATTTTTATGGAGTCTGCAATAGAACGCCGCCACTACCATCATCGATCTACCCCTTCAGCGCTTGCACGTCCACCACCGTCCTCCTCATGAGCAGTCACTGGCGCTGTCCCTCCAGCTGACACCTCCGAAATAGTGCAACGCCGGTAAGTGTGAGCTTGCTAATAGTTTTAATGCATATATTGTTTACCAAGATAAGAACTCAATTCCTTACTTACCGATGCTCCTTCGCTTTTGGCTCTTCTCGGTGTCTAATTGGATAGTTAAATTCCAAAGTGTAGCTTTGGGGCTTGGCATTAAAGCTTTCGTAGAATATGGATGGAAGAGACGTATGGATTGAATGTAACTGTTTCCTTATCAAAACAACTAGACATTGTTGTTATACATAAAAAATGCCTTTGACGAATATTGAAACTGTTAGAATAACTTGATTCATATGTTTGGGAATCTCAGTTGAACAATCAAAAGTCAAAATATACTTGTTATATGATCAACTGCTAGACTTTGTGATAGTTGTTGATGGTAGCAAAAGGCTCTTTAATAAATAAAAAAAAATGAGCTGCTTGTGAACTCAGGGCTTGTTTACCTTAGTTAGGTGACTGTTGTGCTCTTTGTTAAATACTTTGATGAGGTTAGAGTCTGATTGAATTTGGCTTTGTTATTGTTAAAAAGCAATTTTAAATTTGCAAATTCAAATCAAGCTTGATTTAGGCTTTTTGTTTGACTTACTGAGTAGTAGTATCAAGCTTGAGGTCAAGCTCAACCTGTCAAAGTTTTGATTTGAGTTTGATTTATCATAGTTCACAGTTTTGATTTGAGTTTGATTATCATAGTTCACTGGATATTGCTTATAGTTTAACGATCGAGGGCCAGAAGATTTTAAGGGATTATGATATAATATATTATAGGTCCACGTTGTTATGTTTGAAATCACATGTTTTTATTTCATCCTTAGACATGTGTTACAGTTCTTCGAAATAGTTAATTTTTGTAAAATGACAACAAAATATTTTTGTCTTTTGAGCATTGAGTTGTTTCCTTTGATCAATCTCATTTTCCTTGCATGATTCGAAAATTAAATTAAATTAATATTCAAGATTTATGTTCACAATGTTTTCTATTTATTTAATAAAATAGCACTTATGTTAATCTTCAAATATCAACAACTATTGCAGGGTGGGCATGGATGAGCTAACTAACTATTGCAAACTGTAGTTGGAATGGATAATTGCCTCATGGAATGAAACTTTCCTATTTCAAGAAGTGGTTTTGTTTACAATGTTGGGGATGTGACCGTTATCAGATCTTGCCACTGGATGTGATTTTGGATATTGTCTGTATATGGGAAAATCTCGCATTCTAGTTCATGGTTTGATAACTGAGACGTATTGTAACACCACTAATTCAGAAGCTCACTTAGTACAGAAAGGAAAAATTTAGTAAGTACTACATAATTGCTGGTAATGATTAACTAGCTAATAAATTTTCTGGATGAGTTCACAGAACAGTAGAGCTAATAAGAGAACGTTTAAGAACTTGGACGTTGTTATCAAACGCAGCCTACATACATACATATTATTAACAATCAACAATTTCTTTTCCAAATATGAAAATAATTATCAATATCTGTAGAAATCAGCAACAATCGAAGGTGCTGTGCTGTGATCAGGTATTACACAAACGCCAAGTAAAAAGAATGGAAAAGGGAAATAGAACTGAAAATATTTAGAATGGCTTTTTTGCCCTGGTTAAGCTTAATTAGACAAAAGTTCGAGAGTAATTTTTGTTAAATCATCTACCCTGCTAATCTAAGCATGCATTCAACTGCAAGAATAATGCACAAAATCAGGAGAGGTGAGTGATAATGATAGGAGCAATGCATTATTATTATTATTATTAGATAAAAAGTAAGACCAAGAAGTTGATATATGTTACTAATCATGCTTACTCAAGGTTTTTCATACATTTAATATTTCTCAACACCTTATTTAGACAAAGTGTAGAACAAAAGCAAAAATTCAATTACCTATTTATTTCCAGTTCCTGCCATTGAACCTTTGTACTACTGCTTTAATGGTAGCTTATCCTGTCAAAAAATTGAACATCACACTTGCCAATTAACCATGGTTACCAAACACTCGAAAACATTTCAAGAAACATTAAGAAGAGGGACTTATAAAAGATCCTGACAATCAACCTGCCAACTTTAATCTAATTCCAAATGCTGCTGGAGATACAAAAGAAACCAGTTATCTACGTACATGATAAAATGGATAATTACATTACAAAACTAATTGATAGTTGGGGATACAGCTTCTATGCCAGGACTGAAGACGACCTTAAATTAAATAGTAAATGAACACTCTTCTAGTCGGAGAAAATTCTTGATTTGTGTACTAAATTAATTGAATAACTGTATAATCTGATGATGCGTTCAAGGAGATATCAATACAGTGGAATTGAATATTGAATATATGCTCAAAAAAGATTTGTACTTCACTATTCATGACCTTTGAACTGTATTTATATTTACCAGGTAAGGATTTGATGCATATTAAAGGACATACTGAAGAAGCTACCTCATCTGCCTTCAAAGTTTTAGTAAGTCCAAAATCACCTATTCAAAAACAGGACTAGGAAAAGAAAGAAAATTATTTTTTGAGGTCCATATCAAGGTTGTCTACTTTTGAATTTAAGAAAGTATGGTTCAAGCTTACCTAGACGACATCTTGATATTCGGTAAGAAAGATATTGGAGCACTGGCAAGAAAGTGCAAAGTAGATTAGTCTCACTACATCATTCGAATCGAAACAACAAAATCAAATAAATATAACATAGGATAAGCTAGAAGCTCGGATGCTAACCTTGAGGTGCCGGTGAAGAAGAAAATTGGAATGCAAATACTGATCAACCGCCAACAGCAGCTGAGGAAAAGGGAAAGAATTGAAATATTGCAAAGGAAAAAGGAAAGGAACACCACTTATAGCTATTAATGAAATCAAACCTCTCCCATTTCTTCATTGGAATTAGATTCACTCTCATCTCCTTCAGCATCTTTGCCTTAGCTAAGCTGCTCTTCCTTTTTGGGTGCAGCCTTAGTATTAGTAGTACTGCCTTTAGCTTGGTTAATAGGCCCAGGCTTGGTCTTAATTACATGAATTTAATGAAAAGATCTATAAGTCCCAACAAAAAATGAACCGGAAGAAACAAAGAAAGAAAACAAAACAAAATTAACATTTTCATTAACTTCTAATTGTTCATTCTCTGATTCATCTTCAAGCTCATGGTTCAAAGAATAAAAAAATTAAACAAAACTAATAGCGACATATCTAACAGCAGTTAGAGAAGGAAAGCAGATTCACCTCGCCTATGGAATTGATAAATATTATTACCATGGTGAATCTAGTTCTCTCCTCGTATAATTATTATCTATGTAATTTATTGTGAGATCATGTCATAAATTCATTTGTCTTGTAAATACACATCCACAAGTGTTAAGCAATAGGGAATGAGATGTGAAATACACACAAATGTCATAACCAACAAACAGCTAGTAAACTAAAGTGATAAACACCAACTTTAGCAGGCAAAATATTACTAATATGTAGTAATATTCAATCTCAGATTTTCTCAGCCGCAGGTGATACATATTAGGATTAATTTACTTGCAAAAACAATTTCTCAATCAACAAAATTAAACTTTAAACAAAAAATCAAGACCAATAACATACGCTCCAAACATTAACCTGAAAGGATTTAAAATATCCTAAATCGGTCAGGAATGTTTGGAGCTGCAAAGGGATTTCAACACAGTTTTGTAACTGATGGTGTACTTCCCGCTCTTCATGACCGGCACTAGCTGGTTGACGATGATCTCATAAGTCTTCTTCTGCAGGAAATAGAAAGCACATGTAACAAAAGATTTTTATTTTTTTTTTGAAAAAAAATTCAAAAAAAAAAAAGAGAGACAGAAAAGATGGAAAAGAAGACAGATCAGTAGCCTGAAAACAGAATAACCAAGGAACTTACCAAAGCAAAGCAAAGCAAAATGCCTGCAAACAGAATAATTGTAGCCTGAAAACAAAGCAAAAATCCGACAAAAGGCATATTTAAGACGAAATTAAACCAAAATATAAATGAGGAAAGCTAAATGAAGCAATGGCTAGCAAAGGAATTTTACCTTTCATAGGAAAAAACGTTTTCCCGAAAAGTGTAAAATCAGGAAAAAAATATGGCTCCTCGACACAGAGGATATAGGCTTTCATCCTCTTAAGCTTCCACATCTTCGTCCAAATTGGAGGAAAAACTGGGAGTTTGGGCATAGGCTTTAGAGAAAATGGTGTGCAGAGAGCAGAGAACAGAGAGAGAGGCCCCAGCGACAGCAGAGAATGAGGGAGAGAAGAAAAAGCAATGAAGCTTTGAAAGAGATGTTGAATTCGTAAGAGGCACCGTACCAATTTGTGATGGAAGCCAGAAACCATGATCTAGAAGTTGAAGAACCTGCTTCTAGGTTCTGCAACCGAAAATATTTATTCCATTCTACACTTTCATCTGAGAATTGAAGCCAAACAAGGATATGCCAATATATGTAGTGCTCAAAGGAGTTTGACAGATGAAATCAGACTAATTATTAAAACAGCCACTAAATGATTGTAAATTTTCTGGAACCTTTGCTGAGAATTTCTATGCAAAAAAAAACATATAAAAGAGAGGAAACAAAATCGAAATAGTTTATCTACGAAAAGAGTTTGTCTTTGAATAGGAAATCTCAAAGACGAAATAGATGCCATATTACAATTTCAACTCAGGTACAGAATACATATGACACCAAATTAACAGCTTCTAGTCTCTCATTTGGACATAGTCCCTAAGAAAGTGCAGGAAATATGTGCACATCCATTACAAAATTATTCGAGTCGTTTGTAATAAGTTCAAAGGCACAAACATCTCCCGACTTAAGCTTATTCCCATTATAAAATGCCTTCCATCCCTTCCCTATCCTGCATCTGTCTTGACGACCATTCTTGTCATAACCAAGCTTCACTGGCCAACTTCTTCCTCTGGGATCTCTCAGTATCGCATTTGTTTTTCCCTTTCCTATACCATTTGACCTTCGAAACTCTAGTGGAATAGACTGTCAAAACCAATTACGTTAATCAATGAGAAATGAAAAGAAAAAAAAAATTTACATTGAAAGCAAGAACCACCTCTGTAGAGGACATATTAACTGCACATATACTTTAAAATAAGCTCACCAGATCTTGTTTAACATGAAAATATCTTATTGTTTGCATGAAGAACGGGTTGTCGCTCTTGAATGGCACACCCATACTTGATGACCCCATATTTCGTTTTCCTACAAAATTAAATCAATCAAATATGCTAAACATAATTATATTTACATGTATGTAAATAAAAAAGATGTTTTATTACTCATTGGTGCTTCTTGGGGCTCTTCCTTTGGATCAACTATAAAAGGGCCTTTATCCCTTTGGGGTGCTTCTTGGGGCTCTTCCTTTGGATCAACTGTAAAGGTGCCTTTATCCCTTTGGGGTGCTTCTTCAGTCTCCTCGGGATCAATATGGATAATGTGGTCTTGAGCCTTTTTCTTGCGATCAAGTGGGTAGACTTTCTCGCAAGCACTTTCATCAAACAGAATGGCATTGAAATGAAGATTTGCAACGTGTTCAAATGTTACAAACTCTTCAATACAGAGGCCATGGCTATTGACAAACTGTGGCCATCCATCTTCAAATGTGACTAACCCTGATTCCTTGTTTCTACACATTTTCACTTCAAATGTCCCCATACAGCTAGTGAGGACTGCCTTGGCTGATGTTTCCATTATAAGCTTATTGGAAAGCTTCTCTGGAAGACTCTGTAATAAAGAACTAGCAATGGTTAGTGTAAGTAAAATGAAGTAGAAATAGTTGATACCTATTGAATAAGAAGAAAGATGCACCAGTTTGCAATTGAAGCCCGGCATCATAACCTTGTAGAAACGCTTTGGTCCAGAAAACAGTCCAGGAAAATAGTAGTCCTTTCTCACAGGCACTTTCATCATAAATAAAGGCATTGAAATGAAAATTTCCAACATGTTCAAACACCACAAAGTCTCCAACACAAAGGCCATGGTGTTTGAAAAAATCTGGCCATCCATCCACAAAACTAATACACCCTAATTCTTGGTCCCTGCACACCTTAACTTTAAATGTTCCCAAACAAGTTTTGAGGACTGCCTGCTCCAATTTCACTTGTGAAAGCTTATTTGGCAGGTTCTACATATCAGAAAGTAGCTTGGAATGATTAATGTAAATAAACTGAAGTAGTAAGAATATGTACATGAGAAATGAGAACAAAGACCCACCAGTTTCTCATTGAAGCCAGGCATCATAACCTTGAAGAAACGCTTTGTTTCTGTAACTACACCTCCCATGTTTTGCTTCCTCCTGAGAAATACAAAGGTGACAATTAAATCTAAGGCTAATTCAATTCAAATTCCGTGGAGTGTCCTAGGCTTGAATCAAGAATGCAAACTCAATATAAATTCCGTGGAGTGTCCTAGGATTGAATCAAGAATGCAAACTCAATATACAATAACTTGCAACCAAAACTTCGCAATCAGGAACCTCTTTTCATTTTGGCAATTAGCATATGTCATACAAATCAACAGGGATAACCAAAAGGAGTACTTTGGGGATAAACTGGAAGAGAGATCCACACCACTGGAAATACTTGAAAAGAAATGACATCTCAGTAGAAAGGATTGAATCAAGAATGCAAACTCAATATACAATCACTTGCAACCAAAACTTCGCAATCAGGAACCTCTTTTCATTTTGGCAATTAGCATATGTCATACAAATCAACAGGGATAACCAAAAAGAGTACTTTGGGGATAAACTGGAAGAGAGATCCACACTACTGAAAATACTTGAAAAGAAATGACATCTCAGTCTCTACTGAATAATGAGCATGGATTATTATAAAAAAAATTCCAAGGCACAATGAAATTTGTTATATTTGTTACCCACCGGGGAAGTTGATCAAGATTCAGAGCTATGAACTCCCAATGTAGCAACGGCTGACAGGCTGAATACCTTGTAACTAGTAATTAACAACTTAGTATGGTGCCCAGCAGCAAAAAGATTCCAAAACAAATAAGAAAAATAAATAGTATGATAGCATAATAGAGATACTAATTACAGGGATCACACACATTTGGGATCAAGGTTCACCAACCCAGCAAAACAATTAAACAAGTATATGTAAAATTAAACATGAAATTCCGAAAACCTGATTTGTGAGTTAGCGAGTCACCTAATTTAAAACCCAAATTGATCAACCTTAGTATTGAAAAAGTTGCATAGTACAGATCAAATGCCAACTTTCTTATCTAATTTTTTATGCAAAACTGCATCATGCAACGTTGCCAACTAGCCGATGGGGGATTTTAAGAAAAATCAACTGGTGCTTTGAGTTTTTTATGCTACAGGGAACATGTAAATGATCATTCTTAGACTTTTCCTCACTCGAACTTAGTAAATTCTTGAATTGGTGTCTTAGGGCAGGCAGTTGTGGTAGCAACCAGCAACTAGCAAGTAGCAATTAGCACCAATTTAGGAAAAACTTGTTCTTTTTTGGTTATTCTTGAGCTCGATCCTCTAGACTCCGTGTGACCCAAAAATACATGACAGTTTTCAAAGGCAAAAGTTCCACAATAGACGCCCTTTTATGTTAACAATACAAATCACATGCTATAATCCATTTATTTGCAATTTTTCTCATATTAAATACTTCTAACGTTATTCTAAAACAAATATTTTATATCCCCAGGGAGTAATTTTCAGGCGTGGAAGATATACATTCAATGGAGCTAGTCTTCCAATACGGCAATACCAATACAATTTTTAATGGGTCAATTATTGAAAAATTATTTCATCACACGGCAACAAATAGACAATTCTTTGATACAATGTCAAGGTTGTAAACATGGCAAAAAAACGCCAACTTTATTAGGACAAAACCCACCTATTAAATTTTGGAGCCTTATATCAATTGGGTATCGAGCACATCTAATTTCTGAACAGGCATCTTAGACACCAAAGAACGGAAAAGAAACAAATGCAAGATTATCCAATGTATTTGACCAAACTAAATGGAGTTTCAGCCATCAGGGTGATGTTTGTGTGTGTGGCTGCTACAACCATGATTAGAATCATGTTGTCCAGGGCTGCTTTATGCACATCACAAAGTCTTTGCCTTGCAGAAATCCACCACCATGGAAGGTGAGATACCACATGTACCATCCATTACCATTGATCATTCACCCTACTCTATGTGAAGAGCTATTCCAACCTATTGGATTGCACTACATCATGAGGCCTATATATTTAATTCGAATAGACTACAAACCCGCATCAGTCAAATAAATGGTAGTATGTTTTACATCATGGCTACCAGCTTAAATTACAAATCAGCAGTTAATCTAACTATAATAATCAAGATGATTCGGGATATCACAGAGCTTATATTATGGTTACCAGCTTAAAATACAAAAGCAGCAGCATTCAAGCGTGATAGGCATGGTCAACCAGAAAACTACCAAGATGATTTATTCCCCTAGTTTATCCAAGAAGGCAATCGACTAAAAGGGCAAACGTAAAACCACTCACATATTTTAGCAAACACTTTATGCACAAGTAAAACCAACAATACTCTAATCCCCTTATTCACAGCCGCTCCCCACCAAAGTAGTGTGTGGAGAAAGAAAAAAAAAAGAAAAGAAAAAGAGAACCAAAAAGAAAATTCACAAAATAAAAACAGTCAGGAAAATATTAAATATACCTTTGGGATGGAGATGGGGCTGCGGGGAAAAGGGTCGCAGCACGCCTGAGGAGAAAAGAGGAGGCCGGTGGTAGTGAAAATGGTGAGGAGTTGTTTGTAATGGAGAAAAGGAATTGAGACCGAAAACTTCCAGCGGTTCCCATGCCTTTGTTGTGGTACTAAAGGGGCTGGTACAGTCCGTCCGTACCAAACAATATGGAAAAGCTGGAAATGGGATTTCTTGTAGTGGTAGTGGTAACAGAGGTGGGACAGTCAAAAGCAGATGGCACAAGAACGGAATGGGAACAGAAAGTGGCAGCAGAGTCTGGACTGGACAAGGCTCGTTTTTTTTTTTTTTTTTTTTTTTTGGCTTAATTTATGTAGTGGGTTTTAGTAGGGGTGGGCAAAAAAATCGAACCGAACCGTTGAACCGCTGATCCGAACCGAAACCGAACCGAATTTTCGGTTAACCGGGGTGTTCGATTCGGTTACAAATACCTTAATACAGGTATTTGTTCGGTTCGGTTCGGTTTCGGTTTTTCAGATTTTTTCCTCCCGGTTAACCGAACCGAACCGTATATTATTATTATTATTAAAATATAATTTTTAAATATATTTTTTATATAATATACTTACTCCAAAAAATAACAAAGTTCAAATTTCTGTAGCCCTAATTCATACATTTCACACTACCCATCCACTCCAGCGCCGCTCTGCTCTCATATCCGGTCATCCCCTTCTACCTTCCGGCCTTGATAGAGGAACAACACCACACCCCTCCCCTTCCTTCGAGCTTATCCCTTTCCGGCCTTCCCTTCCTTCACGAGACCGCTCAGCGTTCATCCCTGTTGTTGCAATCGCTGGCTCGCTGCACATCCCCGTCGCGGTAGCTGTTCGTCCCCGCCGCTCATCTCCTTCCGGCGTTCCCTTCGGCGAGGCCCCCATCCGGCCTTCCCTTCCTCCCGTCACTGCTTTGCATCTCGCCGAATCTTGAAGGTAAACTTCCCAATATAATGATTTAAGCAATACTTGGTACAGATCCATTAAGCTTCAATATAGTGCCTTTAGCTTCACCAATATTATAAGATAAAGACTACATTTTTACTTGTAGTATTATGATTTTTTTAGCCATTCACAGTTTACTCCTCATCCAATAGTATTATTCGAACAGATCCATGTTGTTCTTGTTAGTTCTTGACTCTGAATTAGAAGAAGCACCAATTTTGAAGAATGCATATATACTACTTGTGAATGGCTAATAATACTGTCCCAACCACACGATATTGTGTCTGTCCTCGACTACACCATTCATCACCATTCACCATTTGTTTTTATGAGTTTTCAGTTTACCCCTCATTTATATTGTGTTCTCTTGTTTGAATATAGATTTATGGAGTCAATGGGTTCAAAAACCAGTGGTAATGTCGTGGAAGTAGAATCATCCCAACCATTAGAAGACTAGCCTTGAAGATGATTTGAGTTAAAGTAAATGTTTAATCAAATAATGTTGTTTAAACATGTCTCTAGCTTTAATGTGATATATGGTTATATGAATTAGTGGATGCCTGCTCTACTTGTTTAAAATACTTGCTTTAAATATTTGGAATTGTGACATGGGTGGCTGCTGCTATCTATCTCCTGGTTATGGGTGCTCACTGCTCAAGTCCATTAGCATTACTTTCTAATATGGGTATATACCATTCAGTGTCTTGTATTATATGCTTATTATGATGATAATTCTCATTATTACAACATTAAAGCTGATGATAAGTATTATAGGACAATTTGTCTCTCAATAATTGACTGCCCATTGCTTAATTAGTGACTAATTATGTACAGTTTACTTTTGCTACTATGTGGCTTATGAATGTCAAAAGTACAATTATATTTATAGTGTTTTTCATATGCCTTTCCATTTCTAATTGTCAAACTTTGATAACACTTTCTGCTTTGTCTTCCGATGCATCTAATCTACATCTGTCTTATTTAGCAGATGTCTGGAAGCTGACCACAACTTATAATTTCCTTGTTCACTTTCTGCTTGTGTGGAAATATTAAAACCTTGTTCACTTTCTGCTTGTGTGTAAATATTAACTCACTACCTCTGCATGCTTGAAGAGCCTTGAAGACTCACTATAGTCAAAAGACAAAAGTCCATGAAGACTCACTAGGGCTCATCAAATATAGTAATGGAGCCATACCTCATATAGTTCGTCTCCATTACAGTCAAGATGGTACATATAGTTTAACAAAGAAAAACAAATAATATATTTTATTCGTAGATAAAAAAAATTGTGCATGTTTAGAAAATATTTATATCTTATCCTTGCTCTTTACCCTACAGTGTTAATTGGCTATATCTCTTGTTGAATCTTGCAGCTATTACTATTTTGTTTGGAGAAAAGAATTGAAGACGCCGAATATTTTGTTATATGAGGATGATTTGGTCTAATTATGTTGTGTATATATACTTTGATAATTATTTTGTGTAAGATTGTGATTGATTGGTTTTTTATTTTGGATATTTATTCTCTAAACTTGTTTTTTAAATTTTCTGATTCGGTTCGATTCGATTCGGTTCGGTTTATATTATTTGCAAATAGGAGATCATTTTTTCGGTTAACCGACATTCAAGTTATTCGAAGAGTATATATATCATATGCTAGCTCGGTTCGGTTCGGTTCGAGTAATCCGCAAATAGTTGCATTTTTCTCGGTTAACCGAATTTTCGGTTAACCGAATTTTTCAGTTCGGTTTCGGTTACTAATTTCGAATATTTGCTCGGTTCGGTTCGGTTAGCAAATATCTGAAAAACCCCGAGTATCCGAACCGTGCCCACCCCTAGGTTTTAGTAGTTAAAGTGGTGTGTATTTATGTTTAAAATTTTAATGAAATTTTGATTTTGTTTATTATTTAACTTTAACTTAATATTATGATAATGATTTATTTAGAGAAAAATATTTAATTGTGGTCTTGTTAGAATCGTCTAGACGTCTAATTTTAGTAAATTTTACTAATCTATCCATCTAATTTATAATGGTTACTTCCTCCGTCTCACAAATATTGTTACGTTTGACTTTTTGACACTATTCACTGTTTAACTTTGATTCAAATTTTTATCATAGTTATGTAAGAAAAAATATAGTCAAATGAGATCTTGTTAGATTCGTCTAATCTTGTAGTTTTAGACAATCAACTTTTTATTACTTTTCGTTGTACAAAATTTAAGTTATTAACAGTTTAAAATGTGCATCGGCATGCGTGTCGGAAGGGTGCGTAACGATTATACTGAGATAGAGGTAGTACATTTTATTGTTAATCAGATTTATTATTTAACTTTGACTTAATGTTATCGTAATGATGTAGAAAGAAAAAAATAGTCAAGTGTGGTCTTGTTGGAATCGTCTAATCGTATAGTTTTAGAATATACTTCATATAATTTTTATTTATACCCATTTTGATATATTAATGGTTAAACATACATATGGATTTTGTGCAGAAAGTACAATTGTCATTATTGTGGGATTTTTAATCATGCTTATGTTAATCTACTTTGGTTAAAAGGAAAAATAGCCAACCTTATTGCAACACCCCAAAAAGGAATAGTGACCACTTTTAATGTGACGGGTGAGTATGTAATTATTATTTGTACCTATTTTAAAATATGAAGAATTAAATAAATGTAAGATTTGTGTAGAAAAATAAAAGTGTTGGAAGTTGTAGAGAATAGTAAAAGTGTGATTATTTTCAATGGGATTTGGAAACCATTAATATTTTAATAAAATTTATATTAGTTTAATTTATCTAAAAATAAAAAATGGCTAAATTTTATGGGACACCCTAAAAATGAATACGAGTCAACTCGTGGAACGGATAGAATATTTTGGTAGTAGTAATAGTGGAGTATCATCCTGGACAAGAGACGAAAAAAAAAACAAGAAATTTGCTGGAGAAGAGACAAAATTGAAATTCACACTTGTCTTTCACAAGTACTATTATAGTAGAAAATGCAAATATTCACTTTCAATCAAAATATATACTAGTATATACTTCTACTACTGTATACGCTTTGCGGGGTACGAGCGCGCAGGGCCCTTCAAATGCTCCTCGATCCAATTCACATTATTCAGTCTCAGCTCCTTCCGATTGTTGTCAAATGAAGTACTATATACTACTACCTCTGTTCTTCGATAACGGCACCAATTTCTACTTTTCACGTAATCCAATGAACATTTTTAACTAATAATAACTCAAATTGATATAAATAAAAATTATAAAAATATGATATTCTAAAACTATGTTATTAGACGAATCTAACAAGATCTCACTTGACCATGTTTTATTTTGTAGAACCATGCTAAAAAATTAATCAAAATTACTCAATAAATAGTTATTACTATGCAACTATACAACCCGCCCGCGGTACTCGCGGGCTTGTAAATTTAAAAAAACATATAAAATAAGTTTAAAGATAATTATAATTTTATTATATTATCCTTGTTATAATTATTATAATTATTTTCCTAAATGTAGAAAACAAAAAGTATAAATTTGATTGAATTTAATAATATATAAACCTGCAATAAATTATTCCATCACATTCCTAGTACTACCCGCCCGCGGTACCCGCAGGGATGTAAATTTAAAAAACATATAAAAAATTTAAAAGTATATCAAATTTTATTATATTATTAATGTTATAATTATTATAATCATTGGTGAGACGACATGTCTAGGGTTTGCTCTGGAGATCTGCTAGGCGACCCTCCGGGGTCGTCAACGTCCACGCCAAAGACTCGATCTTTTTGTGACATCTTGAAAGAACAAGCGGCGGCGCCGCCGCCCCTGGCTCCCCGGCGTGGCCTTATTGCGGAAGGGTTGATCAAGAAGTCTTTCGTCGATGGGAACCCGGCTGTCCCGTGTTTTGAGATTGACGAGAGTGTTGAATTGGAAGCAAGTCGGGACTGGGAGACGGCCTTGGTGGTCAAGGTACTAGGACGTTATGTCGGATACATGGCGCTGAGGGACAGACTCAAAGGTGCTTGGAAGCTGAAGGGGAAGATGGATCGGATTGACGTAGGTTATGGGTGCTTTATTGTGAAATTTGGTTCGATGGAGGATCGGGAAAGGGTGGTTTCTGTAGGACCCTGGATGGTGTTTGATCACTACCTTGCGATCATGCCATGGTCGAGGGACTTTGATCCGGCTACGACTAAGGTTACCAAGACTATGGTGTGGGCGAGACTTAACGGTCTGAAGATGCACCGGTATAAGACTGATATTCTCTGGGCTCTGGCGTCGGGCATTGGCGATGTTGTTAAGTTTGATCCGAGTACGAGCACTACTGACAAGGGGCGTTTTGCGAGGGTGTGCGTCGTGATTGATCTGGAGAAACCGTTTGTGGGAAAATTGTTGGTTAATGGCATGTGGGTTCCGGTTTCCTATGAAGGGCTTCACTTGATATGTACCGCGTGTGGCAAGTATGGCCACTTAGAGGTGGGGTGCCCGACTAAGGCTACGGATATGGGAAAGGAGAAGGGGGAGGCTCAGGATGCTGGTGAAACCCTAGGGGTGGAGGAGAAAGTGGCCGAAACCCCAGAATTTAAGCAGCGGTCAGGGAAGGCTGTGGTAGATGAGGGTGATCCTCCTGGGGGGGATGCGGTGATGGTGGAAGGGCAGCGTCGGGAGGCGGTTGGTGATGTGTAAGGGGAATGGACTAGGGTCGTTAGGAGAAGGAACCGCTCTGGTCGCAAGGGTAGGGTAGGGTTTGTTCCTAATGATAAAGGTGGTGTAGGCGTGAAAGATAAAGGACTTTCGGACGTAAAGGAGGATGAGGTTCATGGCAGTGGGGTGGCCGAGGGGGACACGAGTGGAGCTAAGGAGGTGGTGGACGCTACCCTGCCTAGGGGACTGGATGATGGTCAGCTTGTGGATGGGAATTCATTGCCGCTGGTTCCGTTTCCGACGATGCAGGAGCGGCAACCTGGGCGCCGTGGTAAGACATGGGGACGAAGCGAGCTCGGTTGGAGCCCCAGCAGGATAGTGATTCAGAAACGGAGGCCTCTTCACGTGTGCATGGGCAATCAGGGGGTGTTTTATTACTCTCGGATAAAGCACATGAGGAGGATGGTAAAATGGAGACAGACGATGAGGTGAAAGAGTCGGAGTGTTGGGCGGATGCGGAGGAGGCAACGTATCAGTCTAGGTAGAGTGGATGGTGGGGTTGACTTCTCATATTTATTTTATGATGTTTAAGAATTTTTCTTTGATTTCTTGGAACATTTGTGGGATTATGAGTCGTACCGCTAGAAGGTGGGTGACGGATCTTGTTAGGGACAAGCGTCCGGATATTCTTTGTCTTATGGAGCCGAAAGGTTCCTTTGAACGAGTTAAGAGTTTCTTCTTGGGGCTGGGATATGAGGGGGCGATTATTCAGGAGGCCGTTGGATTGGGAGGAGGGTTAAGAATTTTAACTGCCCTCAACATCGCTTGTCAGTGGCAAGTTTGGGATGTTCGGGAGCGTATGCTATCGTTGGAGTTACGGCAGGGGGGCGTGACATGGATATTGACGGATATCTATGCTAATCCCAACTATCAAAGGAGGAAAGGGAATTGGGAGAGTCTGTGTGAAGTAGCTACTGGTATTACAGGGCCTTGGTTAATTGTTGGTGATTGGAATGAGATCCTAGCAGCGCACGAAGTGGAAGGGGGTGTGTATCTTGCAGAGCGAGCGATGGAGTTGAGGTTGGCGCTGGATACTTGTGGGGTTTTCACGGCTTCCACTGTTGGAAATCCTTTCACCTGGACGCGCAGTGTGGGTGAGGGTCGCCATATATTTAAAAGGTTGGACAGGTGTGTCATTAACTATGATTGGTTGAATTTGTTTGAGGGTGGGAGTGTGACTCATTTGCCGAGATTGGGCTCGGATCATTGTCCTCTCCAAGTTCTGTGTGGGCAGGCAACGAGGGAGCGTGTTCCACGTCCGTTTAGATGGGAGGCTGCATGGCAAACTCATGCGGATTATCAAAAAGTGGTAGGGGAGGCGATTGGTGATGGTGTGGAGGCGGTGGCCTGTTTGTTGGAGAAGGTGCAACATAAATCCATTGAATTTAATAAAGTGGTGTTTGGGAATATTCGTGATCGCAAGAGACGGCTTAAGTGGCGGATTGAGGGGCTGGAGAAGCGTATGGTGCGGGTTGATTCGGCTTGGATGAGTCGTTTGCTTGCGGAGTTGAAGCATGAACTGGAAGTGGTGCTCGAGCAGGAGGAGATGTTGTGGTTCCAGAAAGCTCGGGATAAATTGGTTCGTCTGGGGGATCGCAACACGAACTATTTTCATGCTAAAACTAAAGTGCATCGAAAGCGTAACCATATTGGCGGATTGGAGTTGGCCGACGGGACATGGGAGCAGCGGTCGAATGCTCTTCATACGCATGTTGTGGAGCACTTCTCCAGCATGTTTGCGGAGAAAACTTATGTGGCAGTGGGAGCGGACATTCCAGCGCTCCCAAGTGTACGCGAAGTTGAGAAGTTGGAGTTGGCGCGGGCAGTCACAAAAGCAGGAGGTGGATTTGGCTTTGTCCCAGATGCGATCTTATGCGGCTCCTGGGCCGGATGGATTTCCGTCTGCATTCTACAAGGCTAATTGGGATGTTATTGGTGCTTCAGTGTTTAGGATGGTGCGATTGGCTATACAGACAGGGTCTCTACCCAATCATATAGCAGCAGCTTATCTATGCCTTCTTCCTAAAGTTGATATGCCAAGGATGATCACACAGTTCCGGCTCCTCGCGTTGTGTAATGTATCCTTTAAATTTATTACTAAAGTGTTGGTTAATAGATTGAGGCCTATATTAACGGAATTTATTAGTCCCTACCAGTCAGCCTTTCTTCCGGGCCGGGGTACTATGGATAATAGCATTCTCTTGCAGGAAATTGTATCGACACTGGAGCATGCTCGCTCGTCGGTCAAAGGTGTGGTAGTTAAGATTGATTTGGCTAAGGCCTACGATACTGTCCGGTGGGATTTTTTTGAGGAGTGTCTTCAGGAGATGGAGCTGCCGGACACGATCATCAACATTACTATGGCCTGTGTTCGTAGTTCTAATTTTGCCATTTTGTTTAATGGACTGCCGCTGCCATCGATCAAGGCCAGTAGGGGGTTACGACAGGGGGATCCGTTGTCGCCCTACTTGTTTGTGATTGTGATGGAAAAATTGACAAAATTGATCTTGGAGGAAGTGGCGAACGGCTCTTGGCAACCGTTGACATTGAAGCCGGGTGGTGTTGGAATTTCACATATTATCTTTGCAGATGATCTCATATTCTGTTCGGCCATGGAGGAATCTAGTTTTAGGAGTATGGCGGTAACCCTGGAGCGGTTTGGAACTCGGTTAGGGTTGTTTATGAATCCGGGGAAGTCTATCGCATATTGTTCTCCTGGGGTGACGGAGTTAGAACGAGGATGGTTGAGGCAACGGTTGAACATTGGGGTTACGGACAATTTGGGGAAGTATTTGGGCTTCCCGATAGTGCATGGGCGACTGAGGGCATGCCACTTTGATGAGTTGCTGCGCAAGTTGGAGCTTAAGCTTGGTGGCTGGTCTGCTTTTTTGCTTAATAAAGCAGGGCTTGTCACCAAAGCTCGTACGGTCTTAGCCTCGGTTCCGGTGTATGTTATGCAGCTTCACTTGATGCCTGTGGCTGTAAGCTCGGCCATAGATAAGATGTTGCGTAGGTGGATTTGGAAAGGTGCCAGTGATTGGGGTTTACATTTAGTCAGCTGGGCTAAGGTCACCCAACCGCGGCGGCATGGCGGGTTGGGGCTTCGGCAAACTAGGGTCATGAATATGGCGCTCCTTGGTAGGCAGGTTTGGGATTTCTTGATGAGTTCGGAGAAGTTATGGGTTCAAGTAATGCGTAACAAATATGGAGTGGCAGAGGGTAAGTTCCCTAAGGATCATTATCGGGGAACGAAGGTTTGGAAAACCCTGTGCAAGATCGGCCTGTTGTTCGAGAAAGGGTATGGAGTCCGGTTGGGGGATGGTAGGTGTGCTTTTTGGTACTCGGCTTGGTGGAAGGGTGATCTATTATGCCATCATGTACCCTTTGTTCATTACCAGGATGTGGCATTGAGGGTGTGTGATGTTGTTGAGGGCAATTCTTGGCATTTAGAGTGGCTTTACTCTTGGTTTCCAGACAGTATTAAGGACGACATCCGCCAGGCACCGGCCCCGTGTTTGGTTGCGGGCGTTTCGGATGTCATGCATTGGCGTGGGGATCCTCAAGGGCGGTACTCGGTTGCTTCGGGCTACCATTGGATTACGAATGATGGGAGTGAGCAGGAGGACTGGGGATGGATATGGAAAACTTGGATTCCGGAAAAGATTAGCTTGTTGATTTGGTTAGGGTGTCACGAGGCCCTTCCCATTAATGGAGTTCGTTATGAGAGCAACTTAGCTTCCTTGCCGTTATGTTTGATATGCGGGACGGAGTATGAGGATTGGCGACATGCCTTGTTCTTGTGCCGCTGGGCTAAGGAGTTTTGGCGACAGATCGGGTTGCATGGGGTCTTGCATGTTGATGAGGTCCCTAATGGCGCTGCTCGGTGATGGTTGCAATGGGCGGTCTCGGTGTATGGGCTGGCGTTTGTGGCGGCTGTTTGGGTGGTGTGGTGTGAAAGGAATAATCAGGTGTTCAAGGGTTGTGCGGCTCGGGCCGCGAAGTTGGTGAATGAGTGGCGATGGCTGGCGGATGTATTGCGGCGAGCACTCCCGGATGGTCGGCACAACAGGCCTGTGTGCGGCAGGGAGAGAAACGGTCGGGTGTTGCGGCGGTGTTGCACACGGCCGATGGGGGTTTCATCGGTGCTTGTGACGGCCAAAGGGACGATAGGTTGGTGTTGGAAGTGGAGTTGTTAGCCTTGATGGAGGGGTTGCAGTTCACTGCGGAGCAGGGTGGGGAGGGAGTTCGAGTGTATTCGGACTCTTTAGAAGCTGTTCGGTTGGTTACCGGTCATGTGCCTCGGAGTCACAAATTTTGGCCTATTATCTGGGCGATTCGGCAGCGGCTGCGTGAGTTGGGGGGCTCGCTCAAGCATGTGTTTCGGGAGGGCAACCAGGTTGCGGATGGTTTAGCAAGAAGATGGCTCTGGCTGAGGAGTTCTTTACGACATGGGCGTTCCCGCCGGATGAGTGTGTAGCTTTGCTTCAGACTGATGTTGCGGGATTATTGTTTTGTCGTAGTTAGTTTGTTGTTGTTTCTGTTTTCTTTCTTTCCTGCATTTTTCTTTGTTCTTTGCTAGCCTTTTCAGGCTTGTCACAAAAAAAAAAATTATGATAATCTTTTTCCTCAATGTAAATAGAAAAAGGTATACATTTGATTAAACTTAAAAATATATATACAATTACAATAAATAATTCGTTACGTAATAGAATTTAAAATAATATTGAAGAATTTAATAAAAATAAAAATTATTATAATTTTAAAAAATTAACATGGGCCAAAACTTCACCCTCCAAGACATTTCTTACCACTCCCATCGGAGCCAATGTACTTACTGCCAGTCAATACTTCACCCTCCAGGATATTTTTCCCATTTTTTCGCGAGTCAATACATCACCCTCGAACACTCTATCATTTGACATGTATTGCCAACACTTTTCCGCAGATCACCAGGAGAAGTTATGAAACACTACAACAGAATAGAAACAAAGGGATTTTTCAAAATAGGTGCAGAGGCCCAATGATATCTCATATAACACAATTTACCCTTTACCCGAACGCCTTATTGCACGTGATGCTGCAGTATATAACTAACCATGTCTAAAAACTGGATCCTTAAAAAACACTCAAACATGCTTTAGAGATTGATCTTGGCTCTTGTTGATAGTCATAGCATAGCAAACAATTAGTGGAAACCGACGTCTTGAAAATTTAAACGGTATTATATGATCAGATGAGGTCAAACTCATTCGTGGAATGAACACCCTATCTCCACTGCTTTCGCGAGTCAATACTTCACCCTATGACATTTTTTCCCATTATTGTCGGAGCAAATGTACTGCCAGTCAATACTTTAGCCCCAGGACATTTTTCCCATTCTTGTCAGAGCCAATGTACTTCCAGTCAATACTTCACCCTCCAGGACATTTTTTCCCATTTTTCGTGAGTCAACACTTCACTCTCAAGCACTCTATCATTATACATGTACTGCCAACACTTTTCCACATATCACCAGGAGAAGTTATGAAACACGACAGCAGAATAGTGTAACATCCCACATCGGTTGGAGAGGGAAACGAAGCATGCCTTATAAGGGTGTGGACACCTCTCCCTTGTAGACGCGTTTTAAAGCCGTGAGGGCGGGTTGGCCCAAAGCGGACAATATTTATATGTGGGTGTGACTGGGACGTTACAGATGGTATCAGAGCCAGTACCCAGGCTGGTGTGCCAGCGGGGACGCTGGGCCCCCTGGGGGATGGATTGTAACATCCCACATCGGTTGGAGAGGGAAACGAAGCATGCCTTATAAGGGTGTGGACACCTCTCCCTTGTAGACGTGTTTTAAAGCCGTGAGGACGGGTTGGCCCAAAGCGGACAATATTTACAAGTGAGTGTGACTGGGACGTTACAAATAGAAACAAAGGGATTTCTCAAAATAGGTGCATAGGCCCAATGATATCCCATATAATAAAATTTACCATTTATCCTAACGCCTTAGTACACGTGATGCAACAATATATAACTGGTCGTGTCTAAAAATTGGATCCTTTAAGAACACTTCAACATGCTTTAGAAATTGATATTGACTCTTGTAGATAGTCATAGCATAGCAAACAATTAGTGGAAACTGATGTCTTGAAAATTTAAACGGTGTTCTATGATCAGATGAGATCAAACTCATTCATGGAATAAACACTCTATCTCCACTGCTTTATTGAGTCAATACTTCACCCACATGATATTTTTTCCCATTCTTGTCGGAGCCAATCTCTTGCCAGTCAATACTTTACACTCTAGGACATTTTTTTCCACTCTTGTCAAAACCAATATATTGTCAGTCAATACTTCACCCTCCAGATCATTTTTCCCATGCTTTCGCGAGTCAATACTCCACCCTCCAGCACTCTATCAATGGGCATGTATTGTCAAAGCTTTTCCATATATCACCAAGAGAAATTATGAAACACAATAGCAGAATATAAACAAAAGGGATTTCTCAAGATAGGTGCAGATGCCCAATAATATCTCATGTAAAACCAATGTTTTACCATTTCATTCTAATATAAAATTCCGAGAAGCCCAATAGCATTGAAGCCCAATTTCAGTAACCAATTAATTAAATGCGTTGATAATATGATGGCCAGTCGAACTCCCTTCCCCCAATGATCTAATTAGAATTTCAATTTCATTGAAGATGATTGTCAGTCGAACACCCCCACTCCATGATCTCATTATCAAATGCATTGATTTAAAAACAAAAAGATCCAACTATTTGCTTTCATGAATGAACAATACTTTCAACAGCATGTCACATATAAAATCGATGTTTTACCATTTTATTCTAATATAAAATTCCGAGAAGCCCAATGGCATTGAGCCCAATTTCACTCACCAATTAATCAAAATAATCTAGTCAAATTTCACTCACCCATACACGGTACCCACGGCGATGTAAATTTTAAAAAATAATAAATTTATATTTATTTTAAATTTATTATATAATTAATGTTATAATTACATCACATAAATATTATTATAAAATTTTAATTATTATTTTAAGTAATTTATATAAAACTTTATTAAATTAAAATATTTGTAGTGTTTCTACAATGAAACATCAAATGTTGATTGGTTTGCATGACGCTTATCATTCTTCAATAGAAAAAATTTCAAAATCCGAATGTCTTATTCGACGTGACGCCGCAACATATAAAAAACCTTGTGTAAAAATTTGATCATTTTACCAAACACGAAAACATAATTTCTCTTAAGAATTTGAATATTAAAAATATTATAAAATTTTTTATTTCAAAAAATATATTATACTTTGATATCGTAATTGACATATATAAAGGATGCTGAGACACATAAATATAATGAAAATCTAATAACTTTTCTTTCTAATTGGAAATAACTTAATTATCACAATTCATATAGTAATATAAATAATATGAAACGAAATAGAAAATGGCCAATAATTCGACAATTCAATATTCATTAATATTGTTCGAATAATAGACTTATACTGCCAACAATATTTCAATCCCTATGATATTTTTTCCATTCTTGTCGGAACCAATGTAATGCCAGTCAATACGTCACCCTACAAGACAATTTTCACACTATTTTCGGAACCAATGTACTGTCAGTCAATACTTCACCCCATGGTATATTTTTTTCCTATTCTTGTTGGAACCAATGTAATGCTAGTCAATACTTCACCCTCCAAGATATTTTTCACACTATTGTCGGAACCAATGTACTGCTAGCCAATACTTCATCCCCGGGACATTTTTTTACATTCTTGTCGGAACCAATGTAATACCAGTCAATACTTCACCCTCCAAGACATTTTTTAACACTATTGTCAGAACCAGTGTACTTCCAGTCAATACTCCACAATGGGACATTTTGCCTATTCTTGTCGGAACCAATGTACTACGAGTCAATAGTTCACATTCAAAGACATTTTTTCCCACTCTCGTTAGAAATAATGTACTTTCAGTCAATGTTTCACCCTCTAGAAAACTTTTTCCCATTTTTTCGTGAGCCAATACTTCACCCTCCAATCCTTTATCATTAGATATGTACTGCCAACAATTTTCCACAGATCATCAGGAGATGTTATGAAACATGACAGCTGAATAGAAACAAATGGATTTCTCAAAATTGGTGCAGAAGCCCAATGATATCTCATATAACACAATTGACCCTTTATCCTAAAGTCTTATTACACGTGATGAAGCAATATATAACTGACCGTGTCTAAAAATAGAATCCTTCATAAACTCTCCAACATGCTTTAGAGATTGACATTGACTCTTGTTGATAGTCATAGTATAACAAACAATTAGTGGAAACTAACGTCTTGAAAATTTAAGCGGTATTCTACGATTAGATGGGGTCAAACTTATTCCTGGAATAATCACTCATACTCTACTACTTTTGTGAGTCAATTCACCCCAGGACATTTTTTTCATTCTTTTCGGAGCCAATGTACTGCAAGTCAATACTTACTCCCAGGACATTTTTCTCATTCTTGTCTGAACCAATGTACTGTCAGTCAATACTTCACCCTCCAAAACATTTTTCCTACTCTTGTCGGAACCAATGTACTGCCAGTCAATGTTTCACCCTCCAGGACATTTTTTCCATTTTTTCGCGAGTCGATCATTCACCCTCCAGTACTCTATCATTAGACATGTATTGCCAACACTTTTCCAAAGATCACCAGGAGAAGTTATGAAACATGACAAATGAATAGAAACAACGGGATTTCTTAAAATAGGTGTAGAGGTCCAATGATATCTTATATAACACAACTCACCCTTTACCCTAATGTATAATCTTGATATGCACAATCCATTTAAATAAATTTATTTATAAATTTTAATGAAGTCTATTCTTTAAAAATTACTTTAGAATGTTAAATTAAAATAAAAACAAAATAATTTGGAGCAAACAGTTTTTGTGGTGTGTATATTTAATGTTTGACCAATTAACTTTTTAAACGGTTATTTTTTAATTAGAAAACAATGTGAGCCTGTTCCTCATGCCCGAGCCCTTTACAATAGATTAAATCACAAATGAGGGTGCTGTCAAGAATATTGTATATTTATACTACAAAATTAATGTATTATAAAGGGTTCTTTGTACTTGTTAGTGGAGTGTGCTTAATTTGCATATGAATAACTTTACAATTAATCTATTTTTTTAATATAAGGGTTATTAAAATAAAAATAAATTTAATATAAAGAAATCATAAATGAAATTTACGTGGCCCCAAAAGCAAAATGCACACATCATTGTCCATTGCATTGTCAGGGCTTTCAGTCCTATAATACATCCCCAAATTCCAACTATTGGCCCAAAATCATAATTGATATTTCAATACCCTCAAAAACCAAACAGATTCCTTATGGTGGACCATTTTAATTAATTAAATACTTCCTCCGTTTAGAAATAATTATAACATTTGCATAGTTGTTACTATTCATTGAGTAACTTTGATTCAAATTTTTAACACAATTATACAAGATAAAACATAGTCAACTAAGATCTTGTTAGATTCGTCTAATCGCGTAGTTTTATAATATCAAATTTTTATAATTTTTACTTTTACAAATTTTGAGATATTAAGCATTAAAAATGTGCATTGGATAACGTGAAACGCAGAAATGTTAGAATTTTTAAAAAACGGAGGGAGTATTTTTTTATTATTTATATGTAAATCTAATTGAATTATATTATTATTATTATTATTATTATTGTTGTTGTTGTTATTATTGTTGTTGTTGTTGTTGTTGTTGTTGTTTAGTCATGTAAATTTAAAATGATTACCAATTTTGTGCTAGCGCACCCGCCCGAGCGATGTGAGTGAATGTAAAGTTTTAAAAAAAATTATAAAATAGAAAATAAAGAACATTGTTCTCCTCACTATTTCGAAGTTAAAGATGAAAAAATAAGCACAAAATTGTATATTATTAAAAATTAAACCACTAAAAGATCATATTGCATGAAGTTCAATTTGTTATTATTATTTTGGGGCATTTACTATAAAATCTTTACATTATATGTAGGTCTAAATCTAAAGAATGGACATTCAAGAACACTCAAGTGCTTTAGAGATTGACATTGGCCCGTTGATAGTCATAGCATAACAAACAATTAGTGGAAACTGATGTTTTGAAAATTTAAATTATTCTATGATCTAATGAAGTCAAACTTAGTCGTGGAATAAGCACTCTATCTCCACTGTTTTCTCGAGTCAATACTTCACCCAACAGGATATTTTTTCCCATTATTGTCGGAGCCAATGTACTGTTAGTCAATACTTCACCCCCAGGACATTTTATTTCATTATTGTCGGAACCAATGTAATGTCAGCCAATATTTTACCCTCCAAGATATTTTTCACACTATTGTCGGAACCAATGTACTGTCATACTTCATCCCAGGATATTTTTTTCTATTATTTTCGGAACCAATATACTGTCAGTCAATACTTCAACATCCAAGACATGTTTTCCTACTTCGTCGAAACCAATGTACTATCAATCAATGGTTTACCCTCTAGGACATTTTTTCCATTTTTTCGCGAGTCAATACTTCACCCACCAACACTCTATGTTCCACAAAAATAATTATACTTCAGCACGAATCTTATGTGTACATCGAATACGGCCGCAAAAATAATTATGGTTCCAAATAAATTAAATAACACAGGATTATTTTTAGTAACACTATTTATATTCTTTAATTAAATTATGATACATATTAAATGCTATGGATACATTCGTCAGCCGACTTAGAATTATAAAGTAGTATATATACATAGATCACATCCAAAGTGATTCTCAACCACAAACCATTCAAAAATTTCCTAACTCTATTAAATATAATACTTACTATATTTCTCGATCGAAAATGCCTGTGAACCCCCAACTTAGAATCATCGGAGGTTAACCTTCGTATACTTTACACATGTATAGAATAAAGATAAAGATATATTACTATTATGTCTAGATATTTTGGCGAATTAGTTGAAATTTTTTTACTATGATATATGGGGTTATATTCCCAAAAGTATTACGGGCACTTAATTCTTAAGTAATAGTGGATATCTTCAAGATTAAGAAAATAGGAATGTCTTGTTGACCAAGACGATTTATCAACAATTGAGCCGGTCATTTCCTCTATAAATATGTATGATGGTTTCATTGTATACAGACAATTACAATTGATCACTGCGACTACCATATTCGATTACACAGTCCCTCAACTATTCCATTTACTTCTCTTTTGCTTAATTACCGCAATACACATTTTCTCATCTATCCTGCCTACACAATCATTTATTATATTATTTTATAAATACTAATAGGCATATTTTATAACACGTTATCAGCACGACTGCGCGAGGAGATTCTGCCAGGTTCTGTCTTTAGGTATAATTTTCTATCGTTATTTCTCAATATAAATTATGTCTAACCTGGCGAAGCAACTGTTTATGCCCCTTGAAGTTTCCGGAAGAAACTATCAACTATGGACAATAGATGTGAAGATGCATCTCGAATCAATGAATTTGGAAAGAACTATCGAAAAGGGAAATGATATGGTTAGTTCTGAAAAGGCCAAGGCGATGAATTTTTGCGCCATCACTTTGATTCAGCCCTGAAGTCTAAATATCTAACTCTCCAAGATCCTGCAGATCTTTGGGAGGATTTAAAAGAAAGGTTCGATCACCTGAAGATGGTCAACCTGCCAAAGTCAAGAAATGATTGGCTGACGCTGAGATTGCAAGATTTTAAAACAGTCAGTGAATATAATCCTGCCATGTTTAGAATCATTTCACAGCTAAAATTGTGCGGTGAAAAGGTATCTGATCAGGAGATGCTTGAAAAAACCTTTACTACATTCCACGCCTCGAATATGCTCCTGCAGCAGCAATATCGAGAGAGGAGATTTACGAGATATTCTGAACTCATTGTGTGCTTATTGTTGGCTGAACAAAACAATGAGTTATTATTAAAGAATCATGAGACACGACCCACTGGTGCTAGTCCATTCCCAGAAGCCAATGCAGCTCAAATTTCTAGAAACCACCAAACTTGGGATAATGCACGAGGTGGTCACCGCGGACGTGGTCGCGGTCGTGGTTATGGTCGTGGTCGTGGTCGAGGTAGTGCACGTGGCCGAAATCACAAATCTAGAAGATTTGAGCCATATAATCAAATGAATGAAAAACGGCAAGATGATAGAGATAAATGCCACAGATGTGGAATGTAAGGACACTGGTCCCGGACTTGTCGTACCGCAGAGCATCTTGTGAAATTATATCAAGATTCAGTAAAGGGGGAAGGCAAAATGGCAGAAACAAATATGGTTACAAATGATGATATTATTATGCCTATCATTCCGGCTCCTGAAGCAGCTGACCCTTTCAACATGGATGCTGGACCATCTTTCACGGTCAATTTTGATATAGATGATTTTATGGAAAATATTGATTAATGTTTTTGTTATGTTTATTTCTAGTATATTTTTTTTGTATTTTTTGTTATATTTGATCAAATTTTGCTATGTACCCGTTGTACTCTTTTGGCATGGATATTAATATAGTACTTTTCTTCCAGAAGAAGAAATGAATACAAGTTATAATGAGACATGCCTAATTGACAGTGCCAGTACGCACACAGTATTGAAAAATGAGAAGTATTTCTCTTATATAAAATTGGGAGATGCATCAATTAATACAATATGTGGAAGTGCAAATATGGTCAAAGGCTCCGGAAGAGCTGTAGTGTTCCTTTTGAATGGGACAAAACTTATTATTGAAAATGCACTATTATCTCCCAAGTCTCGAAGAAACTTGTTGAGTTTCAAAGATATTCGCAGAAATGGATATCATATTGAGACATTGACCGAAGATACTGATGAATATTTATTGATCACAAATACAGCTTTTGGTATGAAGCATGTATTAGAAAAATTACCGCCCCTTTCATCTGGGCTATATTATACGAATATATATGTCAGTGAAGCCCATTATATAATAGACCAGAAGTATATAATGCCAACTGAGTTTATGATTTGGCATGATCGTTTTGGCCACCCTGGTTGTACAATGATAAAGCGAATAATTGAAAATTCACATGGCCATCCCCTGACGGGAAAGAAATTTCCAAGTTCCAGTGAATTTACATGTGTTGCGTGTTCACAAGGAAAATTGATTATTAGACCATCAGCAAGCAAAGTGGAAATTGAATCTCCTGTATTTCTTGAACGAATTCAGGGTGATATATGTGGGCCAGTAGATCCACCATGTGGACCATTTAAATATTTTATGGTGTTAATTGATGCATCAACAAGATGGTCTCACGCTTGTTTATTATCGACTCGCAATCAAGCATTTGCAAAGTTACTTACACAGATAATTAAATTGCGAGCACAATTCCCTGACTATCCAATTAAGAAAATAAGATGGATAATGCTGTTGAATTTTCATCACGTGCATTTGATGATTATTGAATGTCCATTGGAATAACTATTGAACATCTTGTAGCATATGTTCATACACAAAATGGCCTGGCAGAGTCATTTATCAAAAGATTGCAACTGATTGCAAGACCAATATTGATGAGGTCGAAGTTACCTACATCGGCTTGGAGACATGCCATATTACACGCAGCAAACTTGTAAGAATAAGACCGACAAGTTATCACCAATATTCTCCCCTACAATTGGTTTTTGGTCATGAGCCCAATGTTTCACATTTAAGAATTTTTGGGTGTGCGGTATATGTTCCAATTGCATCGCCCCAACGTACAAAAATGGGCCCCCAACGGAGATTGGGAATATATGTCGGATATAAATCACCGTCTATAATTAAATACTTGGAACCAAAAACAAATGATTTATTTACTGCAAGGTTTGCAGATTGTCATTTTGATGAATCAAATTTTCCGACATTAGGGGGAGATATGAATCAACCGAGAAAAGAAATTAATTGGAAAATGGCATTTGATTTTCTTGATCCTCGTATGAAGGATTGTGAACTTGAAGTTCAGAAAATTATTCATTTACAAAGAATTGCAAATCAATTGCCAGATGCATTATGTGACTCTGGAAGAGTTACTAAATCACATATCCTAGCAGTGAATGTTTCAATTAAATTAAATGTCTCTGAAGGAAAAATAACAAGTGCTAATGAATCCAGTACACGCCTGAAGCGTGGTAGACCTATTGGATCTAAAGATAAGAATCCTCGAAAGAAGAGAGATTCAAATGATCAAAATATACATTGTGACAAAACTCAAACTCCTGAAAGCAAACTCCTGAGGAGGAAGAAGTTATAGAAACTTCAATAAATTTTGTCACTAATGGGAAATACTGGAATAGGAAAGATACTGATGTGAATAATGTATTTTCCTACAATGTAGCACTTGAAATTATGGAACAAGGTGATGATCAAGAACCCAAATCGGTTGAAGAAATGTCGGCAAAGAATTGATTGGCCAAAATGGAAAGATGCAATCCAATCTGAATTGGATTCGCTGGCAAAACGAAATGTTTTTGGACCTGTAGTCCAAACACATGAAGGTACAAAACCTGTGGGTTATAAATGGGTTTTTGTTAGAAAAAGAAATTAGCAGAATGAAATTATTAGATATAAAGCAAGAGTGGTTGCTCAAGGTTTTTCTCAAAGACCAGGCTTTGATTATGATGAAATATACTCCCCAGTGATGGATGAAATTACATTCAGATTTCTGATCTGTTTGACAGTACACCAAAGGCTTGAAATGCGCCTTACGGATGTTGTTACTGCGTATTTATATGGGGAATTAGATACTGATATCTATATGAAAGTGCCCGAAGCATTTAAAATGCCTGAAGCATTTAAATCAAAGACTAAGCAATTATATTATGTGAAATTGCAGAAATCATTATATGGGCTTAAACAATCAGGACGAATGTGGTATAACTGTCTTAGTGAATGTTTGATTAAAGAAGGTTATACAAATGATCCAGTCTGCCCATGTGTTTTTATAAAGAAATCTGGATCAAATTTTGTGATTATTGCAGTATATGTTGATGATATTAATCTAACTGGAACTCCTGAAGAGTTGCATACTCCAATGGAATATCTGAAAAAGGAATTTGAAATAAAGGATTTCGGAAAGACAATATTTTGTCTTGGTTTACAAATTGAACATTTTGAGAATGGAATATTTATCCATCAAGCGAATTATACCCAGAAGGTATTAAAATGATTTTATATGGATAAAGCACATCCATTGAGCACCCCGATGGTGGTCAGATCGCTTGATCCCTTGAAAGATTCATTCAGGCCTAAAGAAGAAAATGAAGATATACTTGGTCCTGAAGTACCATATCTCAGTGCTATTGGGGCACTTATGTATCTTGCTAATTGTACAAGGCCTGATATAGCATTCTCAGTTAATTTATTGGCACGCTTTAGTGATTGCCCCACGCAGCGACATTGGCAAGGTATTAAGCACATTTTTCGATACCTTCAAGGAACATATGATCTCGGCTTATTTTATTCCAATGAAGGTGATAATGCATTGATTGGTTATGCTGATGATGGGTATCTATCGGACCCGCACAAAGCTAAGTCCCAGACGGGCTATATATTTACTTGTGGCAGTACTGCAGTTTCCTGGAGATCTGCTAAACAAATATTAACTGCCACATCTTCCAATCATGCTGAAAAATTGGCAATTCATGAAGCCAGTCGAGAATGTGTTTGGTTAAGATCAATGACTCATCATATCCTGAAGAATTGTGGGTTAATATCTGAGGAAAAGCTTGGCCCCACATTATTATATGAAGATAATACAGCTTGTATAGCTCAATTGAAAGGAGGATATATCAAGGGAGATCGAACAAAGCATATTTCACCAAAGTTCTTCTTCACTCATGATCTTCAGAAGAATGGTGAAATTGAAGTGCATCAAATTCGATCAGACAATAATCTAGCAGATCTATTGACAAAGGCATTACCAACTGCGACGTTCGAGAAGCTCGTGAAGAAAATTGGAATGCGATGGCTTCGAGATTTTTAATGATATCCAAATCAGGGGGAGCGGTAAATACAAGAATATTGTACTCTTTTTCCTTCACTAGGATTTTTTCCCACAGGGTCTTTTCCTAGTAAGGTTTTAACG